>JAYXIM010047273.1:0-29129 GCA_037575425.1 Anastrepha fraterculus | reverse complement strand
GCCAGCACCGAAAGGTCACAAATATTCAACGCTTCCTCCATCTCCTCGAAGTCGACCTCATTGACGATTTGCTTTAGGTTTAACTTTCCTTCGAAGGAATTTATTTTGCCAAAAGTGTACATTATTGCTACGTAAAATCTTTACCACGCCAAATCCGAAATAAAACTGATTAGGTTTTGCTCATTGACAAAATTCAATACTGAGTTTCGTGTCCTTATCGCTCAGATCTTCTCATTTACATTTTCCCATCTACTCTACTAACGAAATAATCAGTAATCTTCAATAGTAAGATTCAGTATTCTGTAATCTTCAAAGTAATTGAAGATGCCCGCACGGAATATTGTGACATTCGGGTTATAGAATTTTTGCTTTACGAATATTATAAAATCGCCAATGATCTTTATTTCGTATAAACATAATTATATTGTTTTTCCTCGTCATAAATAAATAAGTAAATAAATAATAAATGTTATAAAAACTGCCCTTAACGCTGCCTCTAATAAATTTTACAATTCAACTCGGGTTGAAAGGAATGCACAAAAATAAATAAATAAATTATTCATATGCACTGCATTACCGACACTTTCCAATGCCTATTGATTTTCTTAATTACACACATAGGTAACAATTCAGACGCACTCGCACAAACCTTTAATATCTGTAGACATTCGCCCGTTAGGATGCTGAGGATGTATGTAGTTTCCTGCAGGGTGTTTGTGTACATGAATATACATGTACACATGTATGTATAATCCTGTATAATCCATAATCCATTTTGGTGTTATCAGTAAGGCGAGAGTGCAGAGCGACTTCTTTGCGTATTGTTGTATGTACAAATCTATATATAGGTATACATATAAACATTTTGAAACAATAGGTCTGTTCAAGAAGCAAATAATTTGTAACAATTATTACAATAATAAGTTTTGGTGTTCGTGTATTCAACAAATCAGCAAAGTAGGGGAAGGTGAGAGAGCAATATGACATTTAATTTTGAGGGTAAGTTGCAAGTTTTAATGGATACATTTTTACTGGTAAGAATATGAAAGTGAGAAAGCAACTGATCGCAAAGTAAAAATAAACACGAATTCAAGTTTGCGAATTAAGTCAAAGGTAAAATTAAAAAAAAGGTGATTAAACTGGAAGTTCATTTGAAGTCATATACAAGGTGGCGCAAAAGTAACCTGGCGATGTTTTTTGGCTGTAATTTAAAAAAAAAAAAGAAAAACTTTGATTCTTCTTGTGGATTATTTTTATTTGGTCTTTTAATTTTTTTTGACATCAAGTCGAGAATATGATGTCTGTAAATGGCCGCCGCCACAGTTGATTGCCATTTGAGCCCTTTTTATGGCATTTTCCATCACTTTGGCCAAAACTTCCGGCGATAGGTCCTCACATTCTTGACGGATATTGTCTTTAAGAGCTGCAAGAGTCTGAGGCTTGTTGACATAAGCCCGCGTCTTCAAAAAGCCCCAAAAAAAGAAGTCTGGAGCGGTCAAATCAGGCGATCTTGCTGGCCAGTGCAAATCGCCAAAACGGGAGATTAGGCGCCCGGGAAATGCATCCTTCAGCATATCGGTTGTGGCACCGGCCTGTTGGAACCACATGTTTTCCAATCCCAATTCATCAAGTTGCGGCAAAAAGAACTCGTTGATCATTACTCTGTAGTGCTCACCATTCACAGTAACCGTTTGGCCCGCGACGTCTTCGAAGAAAAAAAGTCCGATGACTCCTCCAGCGAAAACAGCACACCATACAGTGACTTTGAGCGGGTGTAATGGCTCTTCGTGGGTTACACGCGGATTTTCAGTGCCCCAGAAGCGTAAATTTTGCTTATTTACGTACCCGCTAAGATGGAAATGGGCCTCATCACTCATGATTACTTTTGATGAAAAATCATCTTCCTCTTGGTGGTGATTAAGGATGGCTTGAGCGTATGTTAGACGCGATTGGCGGTCAGCAGCTAACAGTTGATGCACCGTCTGGACTTTGTACGGAAACATCTTCAAATCTTGTACCAAAATTCTCTGTAAAGACCGTCTACTGATACCCATTTGCGTGGCACGTCGTCTGGTCGATGTCGACGGCGCTTCCATGACATCCTTGGCTAGAGCAGCAATATTCTCTGCAGAACGGCTACTTCGGGGTCAGCATCTCGTGTTGTGCCAGTCGCTTCGAGGCGAGCGGCTAAACGTCGCAGTGCTTCACCAGTAGGCGTTGGACGGCGAGGAAATCTGCGACGAAATTCACGTTGCGCCAAAGTCACCGACCGATTATTGGTCAAATAAATAGTCAGCAATATTCCCGCGTTCTGGAGCAGTGTAGCGTAACATTGTTTATTAAAGTGTATTTCGCATGTGTTTACTACACAAATGTCAAAACAGAACTGACATTAGGGGCTAATCGCAAAATTTATAGCATTTTCTGATAGGAGGATTACTTTAGCGCCACCTGTTATTAAATAGCAATCGGCCAATGGTATAGAGAGAGGTATGCACTTCTGCACCACAGCCCCCAGTCACCGTTGTTGCAGATTCCGAATAAAATCGAAAGCATTGAAGGTATCTCTTGTGTTTTATGCTCGTGCTTCTTGGTTATTAACTAATTTGGAAATATACAGCCATGGACAGATAAATAGCACAAATGTGAACCTTATATGTTAAGTTAAGTTTTTAGTACGAACTCTGCTTTGATCAAATAAATTTGTTTGTTTACATTTATTACCGTTAATAAGCTTACATTTATGCGAGGAATGTACCGCTTTTTTTCGATAGCATTTTTTGCGTTCTATTTTATTTGTGCTTATTGCTGTTTTGAAGTGGACACAAAAATAGCACATTTTAACTTGTGCAGCGGAGAGTAAAACTTTAATATCGTTTCAGCGATTTGTAGTATAATTTTTTGTTTCTTAAATAAAATTTTAAAGTAATTACTAAAAATGGGACGTGGAAACCATTGCACGCCGGAGGAAAGAGCTCTTATGAGTCAAAACGGATAAAGCTATGCAGAAATAGCTGAAATGATGACGTGCTCTCGGAAAATGGTTTATAATGCTCTTAATTTAGTTAAGGAAGATTCATCCTATCTAAGCAAAAAAGCGGAAAGAAAACCAAAGCCGCGCAAAACTGATGTTAATATGGATAGAGCTATAATACGCAAGAGCAAAGCAGATCCTTTTAAGTCGGCACGGCAAAAATTGCTTGAAATAAACCAAGAATCTGGTCTACATGTGTCCAGAAAGCTTGTAGGAAAGCGACTTAACGAAGCCCAGCTGTTTGGCCGCATAAGCAGAAAAAAACCATTCCTCTCAAAAAGACGTATCAAACACCAACTTGCGTTTGCAAAAGCCCACAAAGACAAATCTATTTAATTTTGGAAAAACGTACTTTGGATCGATGAAACGAAAATAAATGGGATGGGACCAGATGGGAAAACTATTGTACGTCGTCCAAAAAATCAAGCGCTAAATCCTAGGTTCACAAAAAAGACGATTAAACACGGCGAGGGAAGCATCATGGTTAGGGGAACTTTTTCCTGGCATGGTGTTGGGCGGATTGTTTGCGTGATTGGTAAAATGCATAGATTTCAGAAACTGGATATACTCCAGAATAAAATGAAGCCATTTGTGTTTGAGTTTATGCCATTAAATTGGAAATTTATGCAGGACAATGATCCAAAGCATATTGCAAAGACAGTGAAGCAATGGCTCAGAAGAGAAAAAATTATTGTACTGGATTGGTCGGTGCAGAGTCCTGATCTCAATCCAATAGAAAATTTGTGGAATGACGTTAAGGTCAAAATCGCTAACAAAAATTTTAAAAATGTTGGTGATTTGTGGGCTGCAGTTGAGGAGGATTGGTACTCGATTCCAAAGGAAAGATGCCACAAGCTTGTAGAAAGCATGGAGCGACGGCTTAAAGAAGTGGATATAGTACAAAATACTAATCAGGTAAAACAATATTATTACTTAACTATCTGAATTTCACTTTTGAACGAGTTTTACATACAAAAAATTATTCGCGGAATATAACGGAACTATTTATATTTTCTTTGATATATTGTGCATCTAAACAAGTGATTTTAATCGCGGATAGAAGCACGCGTTGCTAAAAAATAAAATGGAATCTTCGAACGCGTATAAGAGGCATATTTTGTATTTTTTTTTATAAAAGTGGTAGAAATGCAACAACTGCTGCTGCAGAAATAAACACTGTTCACGGAGAGGATACCGTGAGTGTAAGGACTGCGCAAGAGTGGTTTTCAAAATTCCGAAGTGGTAACTGCGACGTGGAGGATGCCCCGCGCGCTGGTCGTCCTGAAGTCTTTAACTCCGACGCCTGCTCGAACTCGTGGAAGCTGAGCCAAATTTGACAGTCGATATGATAGCTCAGAGGTTAAATTCGTCGCATGGAACAGTTCACAGGCACCTGGTTCAGTTGGGAAGGGTTTCAAGGCTGGGTTCCGCATAGACTTTCCGTCGCCAACCTTCAGCAGAGAGTGAATGTGTGTTACCAGCTGCTGCAACGGCTTGAAAATGAAAGTTTTTTGAAACGTATCGTTACTAGTGATGAAAAATGGGTTCTTTATAACAATCCTGTTCGCAAACGCCAATGGTTAGATAAAGATGAAACACCAGAACCGACCCCTAGAGTGGCCTTCACTCCAAGAAGATTTTCCTGTCTATTTGGTGGGATATGTTTATTATGAACTTCTGGAACCAAACCAGACGATAACTGCAGATTATTACTCCCATCAGCTATCAAACCTGAATGAGGCACTTAACAAAAATCGACCGTCTTTAATGAATATACGCAAAGTCTTGTTTCACCACGACAACGCAAGACCTCATACCGCAATGCAAACATTAGGCAAGCTGAACGAGCTCGGATGGGAGCTAATGTCGCATCCACCATACTCTCCGGATATTGCACCTTGTGATTATCACCTTTTCCGTGGACTTCAATCTCATATGAGTAACAAGAATTACTCCTCAAAAGAAGCTATAAAAGGGGATATCGAGGCGTATTTTGGCTCCAAAGACAAAAAATTTTTTGAGCAGGGAATTAAAAATTTGCCTAAACGTTGGGAAGACATTGTAAATAATGAAGGAAAATATATTATTGATTAATAAATACTTTAAACATCTTTTGTATTAATTTTAAAACCACCTTTAAAAAACGCATGAACTTATGGACTGTCCTGATATTTAAAACAATGTTTTCTATCTGGCTCCTATGGGGCAGAGTTAGAGGAAACGATGATGACTAATGTCTTCTACACCTCAAATAGAACAAAGGATCGATTTTTTAATTTTTTTGTTTTTGATAAATTTCAAAAGCTTCTCGAGTTTTGGAATGTCAAAAGCGACTATTTTAAAAATAAAACTAAGAAAAATATGAGGAGTTGGACAATTTACTGCTTTGTTATAAAAGCATCGCTAAAAATGTCAATATTGAAAAGCGTCTACAAATACACAGCTAGTGGTTATCGTACAAACTGTCCTCAAGAATTACAAATTTAGCAACATTTTTCTTATTTATTTTACAAAGTGGCGTAAAAATTAATCATTTTGTCGGAAAATTTTTAATATTTGCAACTAGTGGACAGCTGCAGTATACAAACAGACAAGCAAAGGAGCGCATAAAGGTCAAAATAAATATTTGCATCACTCAAAGTTTTTTTTTTTTTTTTAATTAAATTCAAGGGTTTGTCAAAACCAAAATTGACTGATTAATTTTGCGCCACCTTGTAGGTAATAAACGTAAAGCTGCGGTGTTATGCTGCTTGGCAATGCCAATAAAAATGCAGTTTGCTCTTGGTTGTCAATTTGGTTTGAGGGTGTAAGTCCACAACTGTCCAATTTTTAAGTCATTTGGCTATATTAGTTGCAGAAATTTTCAGGTTCTTATGAACCATGAAGAATATTTTTATAAAAAAAATAGTCATCAGCATTACAACTTGCGGGGAGCTTAACCATCTACTTCCATTTAACTCGGTCAAGAGCTTCCATCTTCCATTTCTTTACTTTTAATTTCTTCAAGTCTTCGGTGATGCTTTGTAGCCGTGTCAGTTGGGGTCTGCCTTTGCCTCTCACGATGATTGGATTGTAGTTTATTATTTTTTTCCTGCGATTCGTGCATACGCACTACGTGGACAGCCCAGCGTAGTCGTTGCGCCTTAATACACTTTAGAACGTCTTCGCCGTTGCATAGGTCAATTCGTTCGTTGTTATATAGTTTTCGATACTCGCTGTTGTCATCTCAAATTTTCTCAAAATAATGCGTTTGAAGATCCGAAGTCTTTCTTTTCGGGCTATTGGTAAGGACAAACTCTCAGCCCCGTATGTAAGCACTGGCTTTACCATTGTATAATATTTGCTTACATTTTCTTGAGAGAAACTTCTATGTTGCCAATTTAATTAGCATAACAGGCACGTTTGACAGCCATCAGTCTCTCCTTGATGGTGACACTCGTATCGTTGTTGTTGCTTATCAACATACCAAGACAGTTGACAGTTCAAGGTTCTAAGCAACGATTGGGATATTGGACAGTTTTCTTCTGTCTTCATCTTCTGAAATTTCCATGCATTTTGTTTATCATTGAACAGACGGCTTCAATTGATGTAAAAATATCGTTCATGCGCCTGCGGTTTCTTGTCATAATGGCAATATCATCTGCATAAGCGATAGTCAGACCAGATCGGCTGGTCACACATGAAGACACATAAAATTCTTTTTATTATATTTTATTTTTTATTTTATTATACTGGAATTGTGATTTTAATAAATTTTAAGCTTTCTCGTGTAATGAAATATAATTTTTATTGCGTGAAGAAAAAACAAGCGAGAAGCCTACAATAAAACACAAAGAATAAGAAGAAGAATATTTAAAATCGAAAAGTTCGCTACATTTTCTGCGTGATTGCGTCAAAAAATCGATTATAAACTAAAATTTGCAATACCAGCGTGATGCAAAGCTGACCCAACCCCAAAGGCGCAAATTTCAATGCTTATTTACCATGTTTTCGAAATGCTTTAATGTGTATATAAAATTCGATGACGTTATTATTATGAAAGGCTGCAATGCAGGCCGCAATGCGCCTGCGCCTCCACCAATTGGTTAGAAGCATACACGCCAGTCTGTCAATGAACCTTATGTACATATGTATGTATGTATGAAGTGTCCAGTATTGTTGTTTCCACGTTTTCTGTATTTTCTGCGTTTTCTGCGAGTCCTTTTCAACAGACTTTTTCACCCACAGCTTCACGTGTTTATGCGTGCCAAAATGCAGTCGACGCCACACTATGAATTTGTAATGCCTTCAGTGACGCTACACTTATTCTTAGACGAGCGCAGTAGTATTTGCTCGCTAGTTACAGTCGCTACTACGTCCAACCATCAGAAGGTTGGAATTTCTCAAAATATCTACTCATTGCTCTTTATTGGCTCGTGACTCAACCTTAGCCTTAGGTGCTTAGTATTCGCTTATTAAGTAATCAAAAAAAAAAAAAACAGAAAAACACAAAAACGCCATAAACGAGAATCAATCAAAATGCGGGTAAATATGATTGCCGTGAAGTATCTGTGATGACAATTGTCTGCGGGAGTGTTCATATTGCATGTTGACGAAACTCGATAGGAGACGGAAGAATGTCGCAATTACTTAAATTAACAAAGAAGTCATGTCTGAAGGTAAGCAATCGTACGCTGTTTTCATGCTCAAAAGTGAAAGTTCAGTGGCAGCGTAAAAATCAATAAGTCAAGAGGAAATTAAAAAATTAAAAACACAAGAAGCTGATTGTGCAACATAGTTCACAAGACACGAGGACTACAATATGTATACATACATAGACACGTGTGAAAAATATGCAAATTTTGCGTTTGTAATTACTTGTATGCATGTGGGAATAAATTTTTATTGCACGAAACGCAAATCGATAAGCACCCAGAAACCATTAAATACTCAAAGCTGATAAATCTACATACTCGTACATACATGCATAGGGCGCACTCTTAAGACATTCGCGTATTATGAGAATATTCACTTAGTGGCTGCTTGTAAAAGCCTAAGGAAATCGAAATATGCAGATAAAGGCAAGCGTATATCAAAACTTTCAGAATGATGCGAAAACCCGTTGCCTAACCCTTCTATGTTCATAGTAACTTGGAGGGGAAAAATCGAAATGTCCCCATGAAACTGGGGTACTTGAGTTGCAATGATATTTGATCTAAAACAGGTGGCTATTTAAAATGAGCGCAGGCGGCAATGAGCTGTCAATTACTTACATATAGATTATGATGATTTTTGAAAAAAATAACTTGCAAAGAAGAGTTGTTCAAATTCGATATGCAGTGCTTCACAAAAGTATTCAGAAATATTTTTTCTCGTTTATAAAATATCACAAACACCTTTCACTTTTTATTTATTGCCCAAATACTAATTCAGTCATTTCATTGTGGTCTATGCTTCAATTTAAATATAAAAATAAATTCAAGCACAATCGTAACTAAATAATGCATTAACTTAAAAAGTATGTGAATTCATGTCCCAAAAGTAATCGAAAAGAAAAATCCCGGACCTAACAAAGAAAACATGCTTTTTTTTGTTCCAAATTAGCTTTATTCATCAACGTCATTTCCATCAAGAAAAAACGCAATCATTCCAGCGTCGCTCTCACATTTCAATAACACTTTTGTGGAACGATTTTTCTTTTGCCTCACGGCGTCAGTTTCAGCGAGAATCTCTTCATTCGAGCGAAATTTCTTGCCGGCGAGCATTTTTTTAGGTCTGCGAACAACCAGTAGCCATTGGGAACCAAATCTGATGAATGCAGGGGTTGTGGGAGCCATCATCAACACGTTCTTTGTTTTTGTTAGTTTGTTTTAACCAAGGCAACGCGCATAGGTTTCTCATAGTCACTTGGTCATGCAATATGAAGCCAACAGGTTCTTTTGATATCTTTACGATGTCAGCAAACTCACGCAATTTTACTTTTCGATCATTCAAAACGATTTTGTAGTTTGTGTTTTTTTATGTTTCTAGTGTTACTTCATCTGGATGTCCACTAACTGAAAAAGCGGTGTATGCAATAAAACTGGTGCCATCTACGTATTAAGCCTGGGACTTTTCAGCCCATGTGTTATAATTCATAGTATTTTTAACTAATATAGGGTCCGCCATATAACTTTACGGAATTAAAAATGCTGTAAAAAAGAAACTACTCAATATTTTTCCAAACTGTTTTTTTTATTTTGAAGTACAATCCTTCCGGTTAATGATGGAACACAACTTCATTCATATGGCTGCCTCGGCTAGCCATGCACAATACATATCCCTTCATTTTAATAACTTCTCTTCATCTGTTCTGCATTGAGAAAAACATGAGCATAATATCTCTGCTCATTTCTTGAGCATCGCTGCCTTAAAGCTGTCTCTTGACGAGGCTATCGCTCGCTTAATTTTTCTAATAATAACGGCCACATTTTCTCAGGCTTTTTCAGGCTTTCCTGATCATCGAATTCCTCTGCAAAATGCTGCGGATGGTAAATGGGTGGTGGAAATGCTACTTTTTGTGGAATTCGATTTCTCTTTTTTAATGTTTTTCCTTCGTTTCGTAAATTAAATATTATTTTTTTCCTCCAAAGTATTTTCTTTTGACTTTCTACCCATAATAAGAATAATAATTTTGAGTCTGTAGTGTACCCAATGGCTGACACAACGCTATAATCTACTAAGTGGAATGGGTGATTAGCGTGTGTTGACATTATTTAAAATTAATTTACTTCTCTAGAGTATAAAGTACTTAATACTGCGAATACATAGGATTGAATAATTGCTACAGCTGACTCAAGTACTAATAAAGCAATTTGAGCAATAATTAATAGCGAAATAATAGCATATGAAAGTGATGGGCCTGTATTTCCTAGAAGAGTTAATAGTAAGTGACCTGCAATTATATTAGCTGCTAATCGTACTGCTAAAGTTCCTGGTCGAATTAAATTTCTAATTGTTTCAATACATACTATGAATGGTATTAAAATTGCTGGTGTTCCTTGAGGAACTAAATGTGCAAATATATGTTGGGTATGATTAATTCAACCATAAATTATAAAACATAATCATAAAGGTAAAGCTAATGTTAAAGTTAATGTTAAATGGCTTGTACTTGTAAAAATATAAGGGAATAATCCTATAAAATTATTAAATAAAATTATTGAAAATAAAGAAACGAAAATAAAAGTTGATCCTGAATGTCCTGTAGATCCTAATAAAGTTTTAAATTCTTTGTGTAAAGTTAATAAAATTGAATTTCAGAAAATATGGTATCGTGAGGGTATTAATCAATATGTTGAAGGGATTACTATTAATCCTAAAAGAGTACTTATTCAATTAAGAGATAAATTAAAAATACTTGAGGTGGGGTCAAAAACTGAGAATAAATTTGTTATCATTTTCAATTAAGAGGTTGAGTTGAAGATTTTTTAGTTGAATCAGATTTAGGGGATTGAGGGATTATAGAGTAATAATTTATTATTCTAAAAAGTATAAATGTGATAGAAAAAATAATAAATAAACTTAATCAACCAATTGGGGCTATTTGTGGGATTAAAAAATATTAATAAGTTTAATAATTTTAGTTTGACAAACTAATGTTATATATTTAACTAATTTTTTATTATTATTATTGAATATAATTTATAAATCATTAGAAGTAAGTGCTAATTTACTATTGAGTGGTTTAAGAGACCAGTACTTGCTTTCAGTCATCTAATGATGAATTTACTCTATTTGTAATTCATTTAATAAAATGGTTAACAGGAATACTTTCAATGACAATAGGTATAAAACTATGATTAGCACCACAAATTTCAGAACATTGACCGTAGAATAATCCTGGTCGATTTATTAAAAAATTAATTTGATTTAATCGTCCAGGAGTTCCATCTACCTTTACTCCAAGAGCGGGTACTGTTCATGAATGAATTACATCTGCGGCTGTTACTAAAATACGAATTTGTGAATTTATTGGTAAAATAACACGATTATCTACATCTAGTAATCGGAATCTATCTACTGTTAATTCATTTGTTGGGATTATATATGAATCAAATTCTACATTTATAAAATCTGAATATTCATAACTTCAGTATCATTGGTGTCCAATAGCTTTTAGAGTTACTGAAGGTTCATTAATTTCGTCAATTAAGTATAAAAGTCGTAAAGAAGGAAAAGCAATAAATAATAGAATAATAGCTGGCAAAATTGTTCAAATTACTTCAATAGTTTGTCCATGAAGTAGATTTCGATTTGTATAGGAATTAAAAAATAATATAAATATTAAATAACCTACTAAAGTTGTGATTATTACTAAAATTATAAGAGTGTGATCGTGAAAAAATGATAATTGTTCTATTAAGGGAGAGGCACTATCTTGAAGGCCAAGGGCTGCTCATGTTGTCATTATATTTATAAATATGTATATTATATTATTATAAATAAATTTATAATTAAGAATTTATTAAATAAATAGATTATTTATATTTATAATTCTAATAAAAGTGAAATACTTTATATATGGAGCTTAAATCCATTGCACTAATCTGCCATATTAGAAATTAGTTAAAAGTGGTAATTCAGAATAACTATGTTCAGCAGGAGGGGTATTCTGAAGTCATTCAATTGATGAACTTAGTTGTATAGGGTAAATAACTTGTCGTTGGGAAATTATACTTTCTCAAATAATAAATAAGAAAAATAGAATCCCTAGTAATGAAATAGAAGATCCAATAGTTGAGATAATATTTCATGTTGTATATGCATCTGGATAATCTGAATATCGTCGAGGTATACCTGCTAGTCCTAAAAAATGTTGAGGAAAGAATGTCAAATTTACTCCGATAAATATAATAATAAATTGACTTTTTAATCATCTAGGGTTTATATTTAATCCAGTAAGTAAAGGGTATCAGTGAATGAATCCAGCTATAATTGCGAATACTGCTCCTATAGATAATACATAATGAAAGTGTGCTACTACATAATAAGTATCATGTAAAATAATATCTACAGATGAATTAGCAAGTATTACTCCAGTTAATCCTCCTACTGTAAATAAAAAAACAAATCCTAGAGCTCATAATATTGCTGGTGAGTAATTTAATTGAGTTCCATGTAGTGTAGCTAATCAACTGAAAATTTTAATTCCTGTTGGTACTGCAATAATTATAGTAGCTGATGTAAAATATGCCCGTGTGTCTACGTCTATTCCAACAGTAAATATGTGATGAGCTCATACAATAAATCCTAATAGTCCAATTGCTATTATTGCATAAATTATTCCTAAAGAACCAAATGTTTCCTTTTTACCTGATTCTTGGCTAATAATATGAGAAATTATTCCAAATCCAGGTAAAATTAGAATATAAACTTCTGGGTGACCAAAAAATCAAAATAAATGTTGGTATAAAATTGGATCTCCTCCTCCAGCAGGATCAAAAAAAGATGTATTTAAGTTTCGGTCAGTTAATAATATAGTAATTGCACCAGCTAGTACTGGTAAAGATAAAAGTAATAATAGTGCTGTTAATACTACAGCTCATACAAATAAAGGTATTCGATCAAATGTTATACCAGTAGATCGTATATTAATTACTGTTGTGATAAAATTTACTGCTCCTAGAATTGATGAAATTCCAGCTAAATGTAATGAAAAAATGGCTAAATCTACTGAAGCTCCTCCATGAGCGATTAGAGATGATAATGGAGGATAAACAGTTCATCCTGTACCAGCTCCGTTTTCTACTATACTACTTACTAGTAATAGTGTAAGAGAAGGAGGTAATAATCAAAATCTTATATTATTTATTCGTGGGAATGCTATATCAGGTGCTCCTAATATTAAAGGTACTAATCAATTTCCAAATCCTCCAATTATAATAGGTATTACTATAAAAAAAATTATCACAAATGCGTGAGCTGTTACAATTACATTATAAATTTGATCATCTCCAATTAAGGCTCCTGGATGTCCTAATTCAGTTCGAATTAGAATTCTAAGAGATGTTCCTACTATTCCAGCTCATGCTCCAAAAATGAAATATAATGTTCCAATATCTTTATGATTTGTTGAGAATAATCATTGTTGCGATTAAGACAATTAAAATATTCTTTAATAATTAAATAAGAAATAAATAGATTAAATGGCTGAAGATTAGGCGATAGATTGTAAATCTATTTATAAGAATAAATTCTTTTTAATCAAAAATTTATTAAATAAATAGAGTTTAATAACAAAATAAAATTAAATTTAAAATTTAGAGCTTTATAGTCAATAATGACATTAGACTGCAATTCTAAAGGAGTATAAATATAGTATTACTAAGGCTTAAAAGATTTAACTTATATTTATAGCTTTGAAGGTTATTAGTTTATTTAACTTAAAGCCTTTCTTTATTTTAGATTAAACTAAAATTTTTATAAAATATTAAATTTTTGATTTAGCTTATGATGATATTATAAAGTTAGGTAGATAATAGATACTAAGATTAAACTAAATGTGGAAATAAAAGATAAAATTATTATACATTTAAATGAAATTTTGTTGACTTGTATATAATTTGTTCAATTATTTTCATTATAGTTTAGTATAAAAGCAGCGAAACATAAGCGTAAATAAAAAAATAATGTGATTAAAGTTATTACTGTTATAATTGTTGTAAGGGTGTATTGATTATTTAAAACTAATAATTGAATAACTAATCATTTTGGTAAAAACTCAATAAATGGTGGAAGACCACCTAAAGATAGTAAATTTAGAAATAACATAAATTTTAAAATTTTTGAATTAAAAAATGAATTAAACAATTGATTAATATGATATATTTTAAAATTATTGAAGATAAATGTTAAACTAAAGGATAAAAATGTATAAAAACAAAAATAAATTATTCATATTGATTCACTTATTTGTATTGCAGCTAACATTCATCCTAGATGATTAATTGATGAAAATGCTATTAATTTTCGTAAAGATGTTTGATTTAATCCTCCTATTGATCCAATAATTGTTGATAGAACAATAATTGAAAAAATAAAATTGTTTTGTTGAATTGTGATATATGAAATTAATATAATTGGGGCAATTTTTTGTCATGTTATTAATACTAAAGCGTTTATTCATGATAATCCCTCTATAACGTTAGGAAATCAAAAATGGAAAGGGGCTGCCCCACTTTTTAATAAAAGAGAAGAATAGATAATTATATCATTATATACTGAATTTGAATGTAGTATAGGGAAATTATTAAGGTATATTATGATAATAGCAAATAATAAAACAGCAGATGCTATTGCTTGAGTTAAAAAATACTTAAGAGAGGCTTCTGTTGATATTAAATTGTTATCTCTTATTAGGGGGATAAAAGATAACAAATTAATTTCTAAACCTATTCAAGCTCTTAATCAAGAATTAGATGATACTGTAATTAATGTTCCTACTATTAAAATAAAAAAAAATATGATTTTGGCAGAATTATTGAAAATTAAAAAGAAAAGGATTAAAACCTTTATAAATGGGGTATGAACCCAGTAGCTTAATTAGCTTATCTTTTTATTAAATAAATAGATTAAACTAAATTTAATTTATTTTATTATTATTTTTTATTAATAAATGTTTATATTTTGGTGTATGATGCACAAAAGTTTTTGATACTTTTAGAAATAGTTTAATTCTATTAAATATAATGAATGTAAAAGTTATTACATAATTTACCCTATCAAGGTAACCCTTTTTGTCAGGCAATTCATTAAAGGAAAATAACTTATTTGAAATGAAATAAGCTGTTTTCATTGAATTTTTTTTTTTTTTTTTTTTTTATTAGTTGATTTATTAGAAACGGGATAAATTTAATTAAATTTACTTATTTTATTTTAATAATTAAATATAGTAAATTAATTATTATAGTATTTTATCTATCTAGATAATTAAAAATTCCAATATAGACATCTCCGAGAGTTAAAATCACAACTCATAGATAAATATATAGATGAATATAAAAAATTTAATTTTTATTATTAATTTATACAAATGTCTAACGTTAGATCAAAGTATGTGCCTATAAATGTAATATACAATTCTGTATTTTCTAATTTAAAGGGGTTTTTTAACAAAATTAATAGGCATCTATTAATTAATTAAATATTTATATACATATAGATATTTATTAATCTAACTTAGTATAGGTCTTACTATTATAAAATATATTATTTAGAAAAAAAAATTTTTAAAAATTAAAAAATAAGAGGGTTATTTATCAATAAATATTGAAATTTAATAAATATGAAAAAAAAAAAAAAAAAAAAAATTTAGTTTAATCTATTTATTTAATAAATTCTTAATTATAAATTTAATTTTATTTTGTTATTAAACTAAATTTTTTATGCTAAATAATTTAAATTAAATATAATTATTTTATACTCATTAGTTCTATTAATTTATTTGTATTATTTAAAGTTTTATTAATTTATTAAATTTAATGAACTTATTTGAAATGAAATAAGCTGTTTTCATTGAATTTTTTTGGTAGTAAATTTGATTAGGATCTTTTTATTTTTAAGGAAGAAATATTAAAATGTTTTATTAAATTTTAAATTTAGTTTAAATATTTTTATATAAAATTAAATTTATAATTAAGAATTTATTAAATAAATAGATTAAACTAAATTTTTTAACTAATTTTAATTATCATTAAGTTAATTAATTAATAATTTATATTTATTGTGTTGATTTTATATAAGTAGTTAAATTCAATGAAAACATTTGAAATGAAATAAGCTGTTTTCATTGAATTTTTTTTAATGAGAAATGGTAAATTTGATTAGGGGTCTTTTTACTTTTAAGGAGGAATTACTAATTTAGGTTTATTTTATAAAAAAACTAACTAAAAATTTTTTTTACTTATTTTTGTTAATAATTAAGAATTTATTAAATAAATATTTTAGTTAAATTTAATTAATATTTGTTAAATAAATAACTAATTTATGTTATTAAATAAATAGATTAAACTAAAAATTTTTTTTATTTTTTTAATTTATTTAATTATTAAAGTTTTATTTTGGCTTATGTTTTTGTTATTGATTTATTTTATATGTAAATTTTTGTGTGAAATTTTATTTATTTTAATAATAATTAATTTATTTTTTTATTCTCAGTAATTAATTTTATAAATCAAAGAAATTTGGAATTAGTAATTTTATATAGTATTGGCTAAATTTGTGCCAGCAGCCGCGGTTATACAAATAATACAAATAAAATATTTTTGGTAAAAGTTAAATTTTATATAAATAAAATATGTATAATTTTATTAGGTGAAATTTTAAAATTATTTATTTTTATTAAATTTTAATTGAAGCTTGTAAATTTTATAAATAAACTAGGATTAGATACCCTATTATTTAAAATGTAATTAATAAATACTAAGGTAGTAATAGTTATGTTCTTGAAACTTAAAAAATTTGGCGGTATTTTAGTCTATTCAGAGGAACCTGTCCTATAATTGATAATCCACGATGTACCTAACTTAAATTTGTTTTTCAGTTTATATACCGTCGTTATTAGAATATCTTATTAGAGTAATAATTTTCAATAATTTTTATTAAAATTTATATCAGATCAAGGTGTAGCTTATATTTAAGTAGAGATGGGTTACAATAAATTTATTTAAATGGATTTAAATTTGAAATTTTTTTTTGAAAGTGGATTTGATAGTAAAATTTTAAAGATTAAAGATTTGATTTTAGCTCTAAAATATGTACACATCGCCCGTCGCTCTTACTATTAAGATAAGATAAGTCGTAACATAGTAGATGTACCGGAAGGTGCCTCTAGAATGACAATTTAAAGCTTATAAAGTAAAGTATTTCATTTACATTGAAAAGATTTTTGTGCAAATCAATATAAATTGAATTTTAATATTTATTTATTAATTTTTTTTTATTATTAATATAATTTATTAAAAATAATTATAAAAAATAATGTTTTAGTAAGTTTTAGTGAAAAAATAATTTTAATAATAGTTTATTATGTATTGTGAAAGAATATTGAAATAAATTGAAAAATTTTTGATTAAAAAGAAAATTTAGTTTATTGTACCTTGTGTATCAGGGTTGATCTAATAATTAATAATTATTTATTAATCTCGATTTTATAAGAGTTAATAATTTATTAAAGTTAATGTATCAAAATTATTTTAAATAAATTATTAGAAATGAAATGTTATTCGTTTATAAAGGTATCTAGTTTTTTTAGAAATAAATTTAATTTACAAATTTTTAATTTTTAATTTATTTTTTTAATTTAAAAATTTATTAATTTGAATATTTTAAGGGATAAGCTTTAAAATAAAATATTAAAAATCATTGAATAATTTATTTAAAATGTATGCATAGAATTAGCAATCATTTATAAGTTTGTTATAAATTATTTTATAATTTATATTATTTAATTTTGTTTTCATTGAATTTATAAAAATTTTTTTATTAATTTTAAAATAAAAAGTAATAATGATCAAATTAGTATATTTAATTATATTGTTAAAATATTTTATATTGAGAAGTTTATATAAAGAACTCGGCAAATTTTATTTATACTCGCCTGTTTAACAAAAACATGTCTTTTTGAATTAAATTTAAAGTCTGACCTGCCCACTGAATAATTTTAAATGGCCGCAGTATTTTGACTGTGCAAAGGTAGCATAATCATTAGTCTTTTAATTGGAGGCTGGTATGAACGGTTGGACGAAGTATAAGCTGTTTCATATAAATTTATAATAGAATTTTATATTTTAGTTAAAAAGCTAAAATTTTATTAAAAGACGAGAAGACCCTATAAATCTTTATATTTAATATAAACTAAATTTTTTTGATTTATTTTATTTTTTTTATATTAATTATTTTGTTGGGGTGATATTAAAATTTAATGAACTTTTAATTTTTTTAAATCATTAATTTATGAATTATTGATCCATTAATATTGATTATAAGATTAAGTTACTTTAGGGATAACAGCGTAATTTTTTTTGAGAGTTCATATCGACAAAAAAGTTTGCGACCTCGATGTTGGATTAAGGTATAATTTTGGGTGTAGCTGTTCAAAAATTAAGTCTGTTCGACTTTTAAATCCTTACATGATCTGAGTTCAGACCGGCGTAAGCCAGGTTGGTTTCTATCTTTAATAAATTGTAATATTTTAGTACGAAAGGACCAAATATTAAAATAATTATATTTTAAATAATAGAATATTATTAATATAAATAAACTATTTTGGCAGATTAGTGCAATAAATTTAGAATTTATTTATGTAGTTTATACTACAAATAGTACTTGATTTTTATGGAAATGATTTTGTCTTTTGTTGGTAGATTAATTTTAGTAATTTGTGTTTTAGTAAGAGTAGCTTTTTTAACTCTTTTGGAACGTAAAGTATTAGGATATATTCAGATTCGTAAGGGCCCTAATAAGGTTGGTTTAATAGGGATTCCTCAACCTTTTTGTGATGCAATTAAGTTATTTACTAAGGAACAAACCTATCCTCTTTTATCAAATTATATTTCTTATTATTTTTCTCCTATTTTTTCTTTATTTATTTCTTTAATTGTTTGATTATGTATTCCTTTATTTGTAAAATTATTTTCTTTTAATTTAGGTATTTTATTTTTTTTGTGTTGTACTAGATTAGGAGTTTATGCTGTTATAGTAGCTGGTTGATCATCTAACTCTAATTATGCTTTATTAGGTGGGTTGCGAGCTGTTGCTCAAACTATTTCTTATGAAGTTAGAATGGCTTTAGTTTTATTATCTTTTGTTTTTTTAATTGGAAGTTATAATATTTTAGATTTTTTTTATTATCAAAGTTATATTTGATTTGTTGTTATTATATTTCCAGTTAGACTTGTTTGATTTTGTATTTGTTTAGCTGAAACTAATCGAACACCTTTTGATTTTGCTGAAGGTGAGTCTGAATTAGTTTCAGGATTTAATATTGAATATAGAAGTGGTGGATTTGCTTTAATTTTTATAGCTGAATATGCTAGAATTTTATTTATAAGTATATTATTTTGTGTAATTTTTTTTGGTTGTGATTTGTTTAATTTAGTGTTTTATTTGAAATTGGTTTTTATTTCATTTGTTTTCATTTGAGTTCGTGGAACTTTACCTCGGTTTCGTTATGATAAATTAATATATTTAGCTTGAAAGTGTTTTTTACCTTTTTCTTTAAATTATTTATTGTTTTTTATTGGAGTTAAATTATTTTTAATATATTATATATTGTTAATTGATTTTAGTAAAGTTAATAGGAAATTTTTGTTCCTATATTATGTTTTCAAAACATATGCTTGTTCAAGCTCATTAACTAATTAATTAAATTATCTCATCATTTATTAATTAGTGGATTAATAATGTAATATAAGAAGTAAACTACTGTTAAAATTTGTCCAACTAGTACATAAGGATCTTCTACAGGTCGTGCTCCGATTCATGTTAATAGAATTACAGTAACTACTATAATTCAAAATAGAATTTTATTTACAGGATAAAATTGGATTCCTCGGAAGTTTCTTAAATGATAAAATGGTAAAATTGCTAGGATTGCAATTGATAAAACTAATGCAATAACTCCTCCTAATTTATTAGGAATAGAACGTAAAATTGCATATGCAAATAAAAAATATCATTCAGGTTGAATGTGTACTGGCGTTACTAGAGGATTAGCAGGGATGAAATTATCAGGGTCTCCTAATAAATAAGGGTTAATTAAAGTTAATAATAGAAGTGCTATAATTATAATAATAAATCCTACAATATCTTTGTATGTAAAATATGGATGGAATGGAATTTTATCAATATTAGAATTTAATCCAATTGGGTTATTAGATCCTGTTTGATGTAAAAATAATAGATGAATTAATGTTATTGCTAATACAATAAATGGTAAAATAAAATGAAATGTAAAGAATCGCGTAAGAGTTGCATTATCTACTGCGAATCCTCCTCAGACTCATTGAACTAAATCAATCCCTAAGTAAGGAATTGCAGATAATAGATTTGTAATAACTGTAGCTCCTCAGAAGGATATTTGTCCTCATGGTAAAACATAACCTATGAATGCTGTAGCTATAACTAAAAATAGAATTAGTACTCCTACTAGTCATGTAGGTGTAAATAAGTATGAACCGTAATAGATTCCTCGACCAATATGTAGATAAATACAAATGAAGAAAAATGATGCACCATTAGCATGTAAAGTTCGTAATAATCAACCATAATTTACATCTCGACAAATATGATTAACACTGTTGAAAGCTAAATTAATATCTGCTGTGTAATGTATAGCTAAGAAAAGTCCTGTTAGAATTTGGATTACTAAACATAATCCTAATAGTGATCCGAAGTTTCATCAGGCTGAAATATTAATTGGAGCTGGAAGATCTACTAGAGCATTATTTGCAATTTTGAATAATGGGTGTTGGGTTCTGTAAAGGTTTATTCATTAGTTTAATTTATTAATCGAAGGGGTCCGTAGAATAATTTAGTAATTTTTACTACTGCAATTAATGTAATTAATAAGTAGTTTATTAATAAAATAGTAATTAAATTTGTCGGGTAATTGTATAATTTATGAAGATTTAGAGAATTTTCTTCTGTGAATATACTTAAATTAATTATAGTTTGTATTTCATTATTTTGAATGAAGGATGAAATATATAATTTATCTATAAATCATCTAATACTTATAAATAAAATGAAGATTAAACTAAATGAATAAGCTGTTTTCATTGAAAGTGTAAATATTTCATTTGATGCTAGTGATGTAACGTAAATGAATAATACTAATACTCCTCCTAGGAAAATTAAAAATAATACATATGAGAATCAGAATCTTTTAGCCATTAATCCAGTTAGTAAACAAATTTGTAATGTTTGAATTAATAATATTAATCCTATTGCTAATGGATGATTTATTTGAATAAAAATAAGACTAGAAATCAATGTTGTTGAATATAAAGTTAATTGTATAATATCAGGAGGTAGTTTATTTAAAATATTAATTTTGGGGATTAATGATAAAGTTATTTCTTTTCTCTTGAAGTTTTAAAAGATTAATTCTTATTTTTGATTTACAAGACCAATGTTTTTGTTAAACTATTAAAACTAATGTTAATATTATTATATTGGGGATTACCTTGTTTTTTAATTTTAATAGGAGTATTTGTTTTCGTTTTTAATCGTAAACATTTATTGTCTATGCTTTTAAGATTAGAATATATTGTTTTAAGTTTATTTTTTTTATTATTTATTTATTTAAATTTAATAGATTTTAGAAGATATTTTAGTATAATATTTTTAACTTTTAGTGTTTGTGAAGGGGCTTTGGGTCTTTCAATTTTAGTATCTATAATTCGAACTCATGGAAATGATTATTTTCAGTCATTTAATGTATTGCAATGTTAAAGTTAATTTTTATAATAATTTTTATTATACCTTTTTGTTTTATTATAAATTCATTTTGAACGGTTCAAAATTTACTATTTTTGGTAAGTTTTGTTTTTATCTTAATGAATTATTGTAGAAATTATTTTGTAAATATTTCTTATTTTTTGGGGTTTGATATTATTTCATATGGATTAATTTTATTAAGTTTTTGAATTTGTACACTTATAATTACTTCTAGTGAATCTATTAATAAATATAGTAACTATGAAAATTTTTTTTTAATTAATGTATTAATTTTATTATTATGTTTAGTTTTAACTTTTGGCAGAATAAATTTATTTATGTTTTATTTATTTTTTGAAAGAAGATTGATTCCTACTTTATTTTTAATTTTGGGTTGAGGGTATCAACCTGAACGTTTACAAGCTGGTATTTATCTTTTATTTTATACTTTATTAGTTTCTTTACCTATATTAGTAGGAATTTTTTATTTATATAATACTTTAATAACATTGAACTATTATCTTTTGATAAATTATGTTAATTGTTATGATTTATTATATTTATCTTTAATTTTAGCTTTTTTAGTTAAAATACCTATATTTTTGGTTCATTTATGATTACCAAAGGCTCATGTAGAAGCACCTGTTTCTGGTTCAATAATTTTAGCTGGAGTTATATTAAAGTTAGGTGGATATGGGTTATTGCGAGTTTTTTCTTTTTTACAAGTAAGTGGTATTAAATATAATTATATTTGAATTAGAATTAGATTAATTGGGGGTGTTTTAATTAGTTTAGTTTGTTTACGTCAAACTGATTTAAAGGCTTTGATTGCTTATTCTTCTGTTGCTCATATAGGAATTGTTTTAGGAGGTCTTATAACTTTAAGATATTTAGGATTTTGTGGTTCTTATACATTAATAATTGCTCATGGACTTTGTTCTTCGGGACTTTTTTGTTTAGTTAATATTACATATGAACGGTTAGGTAGTCGAAGTTTATTAATTAATAAGGGTTTATTAAATTTTATACCTTCTATAACATTATGATGATTTTTGTTAAGAGCTTGTAATATAGCTGCACCTCCTTCTTTAAATTTATTAGGTGAAATTTGTTTATTAAATAGAATTGTTAGTTGATCTTGATTAACAATAATTTCTTTATCCTTATTATCTTTTTTTAGAGCTGCTTATACTTTATATTTATATGCTTATAGTCAGCATGGTAAATTATTTTCTGGAGTTTATTCGTTTAGAGGTGGTAAAATTCGGGAATATTATTTATTATTTTTGCATTGATTTCCTTTAAATTTATTGATTTTGAAGAGTGATATTTGTATAATTTGACTTTAATTTTATTTAAATAGTTTATTTAAAATATTGATTTGTGGTGTCAATGATATGATTTTTAATCATTTTAAATCGTGAGAAAGTATTTATCTATTTGTAGAATTAGATTTTTGGTTTTAATTTTATTTAGAATTAATTTTTTTTTTTTTAGATTGTTAATGTTAATTAAGGATTTTTGTATATTTATTGAATGAGAAGTAGTAAGATTTAATTCTTGTAGAATTGTTATAACTTTTTTATTTGATTGAATAAGTCTATTATTTATATCTTTTGTTTTGTTAATTTCTTCTTTAGTTATTTATTATAGAAAGGAATATATGGGGGAGATGTAAATATTAATCGTTTTATTATACTAGTTCTTATATTTGTTTTGTCTATAATGTTATTAATTATTAGTCCTAATTTAATTAGAATTTTATTAGGATGAGATGGATTGGGATTAGTTTCTTATTGTTTAGTAATTTATTTTCAAAATGTAAAATCTTATAATGCTGGTATATTAACTGCTTTGTCTAATCGAATTGGAGATGTTGCTTTTTTATTAGCTATTGCTTGAATATTAAATTATGGAAGTTGAAATTATATTTTTTATTTGGAAACAATAAAGAATAGAATTGAAATAGAAATTATTGGTAGCTTAATTATATTAGCTGCTATAACTAAAAGAGCACAAATTCCTTTTTCATCTTGATTACCTGCTGCAATAGCAGCTCCTACTCCTGTCTCTGCATTAGTTCATTCTTCTACTCTTGTTACTGCTGGAATTTATTTACTAATTCGGTTTAATATTTTATTATGTAATTCTTGAATAGGTCAAGTTTTACTTTTACTATCTGGTTTAACTATATTTATAGCTGGATTAGGAGCTAATTTTGAATTTGATTTAAAAAAAATTATTGCTTTATCTACTTTGAGTCAGTTGGGTTTAATAATAAGAATTTTATCAATAGGATTTTATAAATTGGCTTTTTTTCATTTATTGAGTCATGCTTTATTTAAAGCATTATTATTTATATGTGCTGGGGCTATTATTCATAATATAAATAATTCACAAGATATTCGTTTGATAGGTGGATTAGGAATTTATATACCTTTAACGTCTGGTTGTTTTAATGTTGCTAATTTAGCTTTATGTGGTATACCTTTTTTAGCTGGATTTTATTCTAAGGATTTAATTTTAGAAATCGTGTCTTTGAGTTATATTAATATATTTTCTTTTTTTCTTTATTTTTTTTCTACTGGACTAACTGTATGCTATTCTTTTCGGTTGGTTTATTATTCTATAACTGGTGAATTGAATTGTGGTTCATTGAATATATTAAGAGATGAAGGATGAATTATATTACGTGGTATAAGAGGATTATTAATTATAAGTATTATTGGTGGTAGTATACTTAGATGATTAATTTTTCCTACTCCTTATATAATTTGTTTACCAATTTATTTGAAATTATTAACTTTATTTGTTTGTATTGGTGGTGGATTATTAGGGTATTTAATTTCAAATGTATCTTTATTTTATTTTAATAAATCTTTAAATAATTATTTAGTAAGTTATTTTTCTGGTTCAATATGATTTATACCTTATATTTCTACTTATGGTGTAATTAATCCTCCTTTAGTTTTAGGAAGAATTGTTTATAAATCTTTTGATCAAGGATGGTCTGAATTTATAGGAGGACAGAATTTGTATAATAAGTTGGTAGAATATTCTCAATTAGTTTATTTTTTACATAATAATAATTTAAAAATTTATCTATTATTATTTGTTTTATGAATTACTTTTCTTTTTAGATTTTTTTTATTATTTTATTCAAGTAGCTCAAATTGTAGAGTATAACACTGAAGATGTTAGGGTAATTGTTTAATTCTTGAATGTAGTGAATAATTTTTAGTAATTCATTAAAGGAAAATAACTTATTTGAAATGAAATAAGCTGTTTTCATTGAATTTTTTTTATAAATAATTTTATAATTAGTTTTTTAAAATTAATTTAAGTAATAAAATTTAGTAATTTATAAAAAAAATATTTTTAATTTTACAATGAAAATGTAATGTTTTTGTTAAACTATATAAATAGAAGTATAAATGGAATTTAACCATTAAAAGATAAAAGTTAGCAGCTTTTTCTTGAACATCTTACTTCCTTAATTGGAAACTAATTTTCAGTTCTATCATTAACAGTGATATGCCTCTTTTTGGCTTCAATTAAATTATAATTAAGAATTTATTAAATAAATAGATTAAACTAAATTCTGAATTTTAGAATAAGGGTAGTAAATTACCTAAAATTAGGTCGAAACTAATTGCAATAAATCGCTTCATATTCATTTTTATTTGTTAAATTTATAATTAAGAATTTATTAAATAAATAGACTCAATAAGATAGATTGAAAATTCAATACTTTTTGAATGCAAATCAAATGTTATAATTAACTACAACCCTATTTTATTTATACTATTTATAATGTTAGTTAGATCAATTTAATATACCTTGGTTTCATTCGTGATATAAACCAATAATTAAGATTATAATAAAAATAATTGATGTAATTGTTCATATTATAATATTTGATAAATTAATAATTAAAATTATTGGTAAAATTAATGCAATTTCTACATCAAAAATTAAAAAAATAATTGTAATTAGGAAGAATCGTATAGAGAATGGAAGACGTGATGATGATTTTGGGTCAAACCCGCATTCAAATGGGGAACATTTTTCACGATCTGCTATACTTTTTTTTGATAAAATAGAAGCTAAAATTATTACAATACTTGTAATTGTTATTAGGGTTAAAGCTATAATAATAATTGAAAAAATTATCTATACTACTAATTAGTAGACTTTATGATTGGAAGTCAAATATACTTTATATATTATATAGATATTGTAAATATTAATTATATTACTTTATTATCCTCCTCATCAATAAATTGAAATATATAAAAATAATCAAACAATATCAACGAAATGTCAGTATCAAGCAGCTGCTTCAAAACCGAAATGATGTGTTTTTGAAAAATGATTATTTAAATGTCGGATTAAACAGATTAATAAGAAAGTTGTTCCAATTAATACATGGATTCCATGAAATCCTGTAGCTATAAAAAATGTAGATCCGTAAACTGAGTCAGCAATTGTGAATGGTGCTTCAATGTATTCATATGCTTGTAAAATAGTAAAATATACTCCTAATAATACTGTGAAGAATAACCCTTGTGTAGCTTGAGAATGATTACCTTCTATTAAACTATGATGGGCTCATGTTACAGTTACTCCTGAGGCTAATAAGATAGCTGTATTTAATAAAGGAATTTGAAATGGATTGAAAGGTTTAATTCCGGCTGGTGGTCATGAAGCTCCTAATTCAATTGTTGGAGATAATCTACTATGAAAAAAAGCTCAAAAAAATGATACAAAAAATAAAACTTCTGATAAAATAAATAAAATTATTCCTCATCGTAGTCCTAATGTTACAGGTAGGGTGTGTAATCCTTGGAAAGTTCCTTCACGAGAAACATCTCGTCATCATTGATAGACAGTTAAAATAGTAATAATATTACCTAATAAGAATAATGAAATATCATATTGATGGAATCATTTAACTAAACCTGAAACTGATGTTATTGCTCCAATAGCTCCTGTTAAAGGTCATGGACTATAATCTACTAAGTGGAATGGGTGATTAGCGTGTGTTGACATTATTTAAAATTAATTTACTTCTCTAGAGTATAAAGTACTTAATACTGCGAATACATAGGATTGAATAATTGCTACAGCTGACTCAAGTACTAATAAAGCAATTTGAGCAATAATTAATAGCGAAATAATAGCATATGAAAGTGATGGGCCTGTATTTCCTAGAAGAGTTAATAGTAAGTGACCTGCAATTATATTAGCTGCTAATCGTACTGCTAAAGTTCCTGGTCGAATTAAATTTCTAATTGTTTCAATACATACTATGAATGGTATTAAAATTGCTGGTGTTCCTTGAGGAACTAAATGTGCAAATATATGTTGGGTATGATTAATTCAACCATAAATTATAAAACATAATCATAAAGGTAAAGCTAATGTTAAAGTTAATGTTAAATGGCTTGTACTTGTAAAAATATAAGGGAATAATCCTATAAAATTATTAAATAAAATTATTGAAAATAAAGAAACGAAAATAAAAGTTGATCCTGAATGTCCTGTAGATCCTAATAAAGTTTTAAATTCTTTGTGTAAAGTTAATAAAATTGAATTTCAGAAAATATGGTATCGTGAGGGTATTAATCAATATGTTGAAGGGATTACTATTAATCCTAAAAGAGTACTTATTCAATTAAGAGATAAATTAAAAATACTTGAGGTGGGGTCAAAAACTGAGAATAAATTTGTTATCATTTTCAATTAAGAGGTTGAGTTGAAGATTTTTTAGTTGAATCAGATTTAGGGGATTGAGGGATTATAGAGTAATAATTTATTATTCTAAAAAGTATAAATGTGATAGAAAAAATAATAAATAAACTTAATCAACCAATTGGGGCTATTTGTGGGATTAAAAAATATTAATAAGTTTAATAATTTTAGTTTGACAAACTAATGTTATATATTTAACTAATTTTTTATTATTATTATTGAATATAATTTATAAATCATTAGAAGTAAGTGCTAATTTACTATTGAGTGGTTTAAGAGACCAGTACTTGCTTTCAGTCATCTAATGATGAATTTACTCTATTTGTAATTCATTTAATAAAATGGTTAACAGGAATACTTTCAATGACAATAGGTATAAAACTATGATTAGCACCACAAATTTCAGAACATTGACCGTAGAATAATCCTGGTCGATTTATTAAAAAATTAATTTGATTTAATCGTCCAGGAGTTCCATCTACCTTTACTCCAAGAGCGGGTACTGTTCATGAATGAATTACATCTGCGGCTGTTACTAAAATACGAATTTGTGAATTTATTGGTAAAATAACACGATTATCTACATCTAGTAATCGGAATCTATCTACTGTTAATTCATTTGTTGGGATTATATATGAATCAAATTCTACATTTATAAAATCTGAATATTCATAACTTCAGTATCATTGGTGTCCAATAGCTTTTAGAGTTACTGAAGGTTCATTAATTTCGTCAATTAAGTATAAAAGTCGTAAAGAAGGAAAAGCAATAAATAATAGAATAATAGCTGGCAAAATTGTTCAAATTACTTCAATAGTTTGTCCATGAAGTAGATTTCGATTTGTATAGGAATTAAAAAATAATATAAATATTAAATAACCTACTAAAGTTGTGATTATTACTAAAATTATAAGAGTGTGATCGTGAAAAAATGATAATTGTTCTATTAAGGGAGAGGCACTATCTTGAAGGCCAAGGGCTGCTCATGTTGTCATTATATTTATAAATATGTATATTATATTATTATAAATAAATTTATAATTAAGAATTTATTAAATAAATAGATTATTTATATTTATAATTCTAATAAAAGTGAAATACTTTATATATGGAGCTTAAATCCATTGCACTAATCTGCCATATTAGAAATTAGTTAAAAGTGGTAATTCAGAATAACTATGTTCAGCAGGAGGGGTATTCTGAAGTCATTCAATTGATGAACTTAGTTGTATAGGGTAAATAACTTGTCGTTGGGAAATTATACTTTCTCAAATAATAAATAAGAAAAATAGAATCCCTAGTAATGAAATAGAAGATCCAATAGTTGAGATAATATTTCATGTTGTATATGCATCTGGATAATCTGAATATCGTCGAGGTATACCTGCTAGTCCTAAAAAATGTTGAGGAAAGAATGTCAAATTTACTCCGATAAATATAATAATAAATTGACTTTTTAATCATCTAGGGTTTATATTTAATCCAGTAAGTAAAGGGTATCAGTGAATGAATCCAGCTATAATTGCGAATACTGCTCCTATAGATAATACATAATGAAAGTGTGCTACTACATAATAAGTATCATGTAAAATAATATCTACAGATGAATTAGCAAGTATTACTCCAGTTAATCCTCCTACTGTAAATAAAAAAACAAATCCTAGAGCTCATAATATTGCTGGTGAGTAATTTAATTGAGTTCCATGTAGTGTAGCTAATCAACTGAAAATTTTAATTCCTGTTGGTACTGCAATAATTATAGTAGCTGATGTAAAATATGCCCGTGTGTCTACGTCTATTCCAACAGTAAATATGTGATGAGCTCATACAATAAATCCTAATAGTCCAATTGCTATTATTGCATAAATTATTCCTAAAGAAC
>JAYXIM010047272.1:0-70708 GCA_037575425.1 Anastrepha fraterculus | reverse complement strand
CAACCTAAATCCCATTAATCTGCTCCATTATATTAACAACTCTGGCTGGCTGTAGATATCTGCCTATTGGAGATCTTATAAAGGTGTCAAATTGGCGCTTTATTGCTACTTGAGGAGTGCCAGAGAGGTACTTGAACCATTTCACCTACATATCTTCCTATAGACTTGCAGACTTATGTACTTATAAACTTAAGCTTTTATAAGTTTATAAGTTATAAACAAACTTACAATATTTAAAATTGGTATTGGACAATATATTTTAAGCTTTTCAGCTTTTGTATGCTAATACATAGCCTTTATACCCGTTTACTTAAATTACTAATACAACATAATCCCCTCTTGCTTCAAGACACTTATTCTAATAATCCTCAAATAATATTACACCATCTCTCAAGTGGTTTTCCGGAAGCTTTGCGAAATTTGTCTACAGTTTTTTGTTGAATTGGCACTAAGTTTCGGAAAAAATATTCCATATGCAATCCTTCATGTTATATATAGAATACAAGTAGACCTGAGATGCCTATTGTGTTAGTAGTTTCATCTGCAGGGTCTTCTCGTACTTTATTCCACACTTGCTCAATGCACGGCCACGTACGCTCTAAGTCCCATCGTTGCGCAGTAGAAAATGAAGAAGCAGACTCCTTTCATACCTTTGCCAAATTTTAGTGAATTTCTGTTCCTGATAAATGCTTTAAAATAAAAAAATGCATGGCTCCGCGACATTCGGTTTTGTCATTGTAAGAAAACACAATTTTTTTAAATTTATTTCCTAATTGCTGCTAAACAAAAAACTAATTTAGTGGTCGGTCAATTAGTCAATAGATGCCAGCTTCTATATTCTCAACCAATATGTTTAAAGGAGTAATTTTTTCGCTTCTCAGCCATTTTTAGATAAAATTTTTCTCTCTAGTTAAAAATACTAAAAAAGTTCGGTTAAAATACTAAAAAAAGCATAGTTTAACTACTAAAAGCTCAAAGGGCAGTCTGAAATCGAGTCAATTAATTATCGTTCTATATCTCTTAAACACCAAATTTAGGTGATTTATGTAAGAAGGTATTTTTATTTAATATTAAATCAAGTGAAAAAAATTTATTTGATACTTATTTTTAGCGCTCAAGTGATTTTAATTGCTTATGAAGCAATAAAAGCTATAATTTGTCAAAAACTCTTCTGCCAGCATTATTTTGACTGACCCTCGCGTGCTGTTGACAGGCAGATAAAAATATATCAATACAGTATTTAAAACTTTCAAAAGTTGCTGTCAAAATTTGTAAATACGAAAACAACATCGTCACCTCTTCCGATTCCTCATCGCTCTGTGCTGGTGTGCTGTGCACTAGATGAATCATCATTTATTAAAGAAAATATTTTCAAAACTATCAATTTTCATAGAGTGCAGCGGATCCTAAAGTAAAGAAAAATTTAAACACATAAAATTTTCATGCAAACAAAATGATGTACTCATTTTCTTTTGATGTTTATAAATATAGTAATTAAAAATATATATAGTAAAAAAAAAGAGGAAAAACACCTTTACGATTTTTTATCAAAATCAACAAGTCGACCATCTATACCGATTTTATCTTGTCTGTATATTTGTCCTTTTTCTAAACTATACTCTTACTATACTAAACTTAAGCTAAATTCCTAAACATTTTTTATACATTGTACTATATACTTAATAAATGATACCTTTCTCTTTTCGACAAAAACTTATAAAATATTCATACAAATATACATACATGCATACATACCTACATATATACTATATTCCCGTTCATATTTTACCAAGTGGAAAACTTCTTTCCGTTTTGATGACAAATTCACCGTTTCCGGTTTCCGATTGTATCGCGTGTTTTTTTAGCTGCATGAGAACTATTGATGTCGATAACTATGGTTTGACAACTGAGAATGGCAAACTGTGTTGACATTTCTGTTCATTAAGGCTTGGCAAGTCATGAATAGTTTAACGCCAGAACAATTCTTGCAAATTAGGAAAATATACTGTGAAAAAAAAATATCTGTTTTCGAAATTTACAGAACGAAGTGCTAAAGAAGACACCGAAATATCGATTCGTCGTTCTCAACTTGCTTCTCGGCTACGTAGAAAGTTTTACGTAAAGATCTTACCTTACGTGCCTATTATTCAGATTTATAGAAAAAGTACTCAAAAATTGGATTCATCGAGTGGACCATGTAATTGGTAGCATATCATATTAGAAGAATAAATGCGGTGAAATGATCAGCCAGATTACAATAAAAAAAATGTATTCGAACAATATTTCTGTTTTGTGCGGCCGCCGTAGCCGAATGCATTGGTGCGTGACTACTATTCCGAATTCCAATTACGAATATGATATTTTGTATTCACTAGATATGCACCAGTTCAATATTAAGGAACTTTCCTGCAAGATATGCATGTGAAGGTATATGACAGTGAATGAAGCGACTGAGGCGAGGAAAGACGTAATTTATACAGGGTTGCCCAAGCTTTTTTTGACACTTTGGGTGTCGGCGTGCTAACCGGACATTGATTAGATATATTTTCAGTGGGATTTAACATAACTGCGAGTGTCTTTTATGTCAGCTGTGTGGAGCAGGAGGTGGAATTACATTATCACTCACTCCTTAGCTGTTACTTTTAACTTTAATGAAATTAGTTAGATGAATTTTCTTTAGTCTATTTTGCTAAACTAAAAAAGAACCATACAAACAACTCACTCTGTAAGTTGCATTACCATTTTTTCCGCGCCTAAAAAGTTACGGGTTCGAAACCCCAGGCACGAAACAATAAATGATAGAATGGCAGTCGCAAGCAGTGTCAAACATGCGAGTGTATTGCTACTATGAAAAGGCGGCTTATATATATAACCAAAAAAACCATTAGCGGTGCGGAGTCGGTTTAACATTGTAGACCAATCCGATTGTGGAACAATATTAGAATGCATTTTACAAATAGTAGGAATTGCGCGGTCAACCACCCAATAAATGGCGTAGGTCATGATGAAAAGAATCGAGAAGATATGGCCAATATCAGACCGGCTCTCAGTAAATTTTACAGAATCAGCCCGGGGGCTGACGTAACTGTTAGTTTGCGAAAAAATAAAATTATGTATAAAAAAAAATCAACGCAATGCCACTTCCTCGGCTGTAGAGTCTCCGTGACGCTGTTTTCCCCACAGTTAATGACCAAACCGGGTAAATCTATCATCCTTGAATATAAGCGCCAATTATGCACTTGTATATGTGTAGGTATAAAGAGTCGAATCTCCGTGCATGAGCATCCTATAATAGAAAGTTTTTCTAATAGCGGCTGCACCTCGGTAGCCAATGGCAAACCTGCGAGTGTATTTCTGCAATAAAAAAGCTCATCATAAAACCAATTTGCCGTTCGGAGTCGACTTTAAACTGTAAGTCCTTCCATTTGTGGAACAACATCAAGACGCACACCACAAATAGGAGAAGGAGCTCGGCCTCACCCCTAACAGAAATGGACACGTCGATTATTTACTTTTATTTTTTATGTATAAAGGGTTACAACTACAACAACAAATGTTGCGCCCAAGTCCTAGTCTTTCTCAGTGGACTCGAGCGAGCTGTCAAAATAATTCTTAGTTGTAGTGGTAGCATCCTGGATAATTTTAATGGTGAAGCACGATTATGTCCTGGTTATAAATTCAAGATAAAAATACCAGCTCGGTGCTAGGGAATTTCCCTGCAGGGAGTTTTAAAAGTTTTCATAGGGGAAAAAATGTCTGTAAGTATTTGTGTGTAGTTGCTGTCTGGAGTAGCTGCAATTCACAATAAATAAATGTCTCTCATTGAATTTATAAATAAATGAGACTAGAGAGCACCATTTCGAATGTAGGCGAGTGTGTTTGGGTACATACAAATCCATTCAAATATACACTGTGTAATACCTATGTGGCTAAAAGCGTAAAAGTACTCACACATTTGTATATTTGTAATTACACATACACATGTCTAGTTGCAAAAATAAATAAATAAATACATTTGTGTTTGTAAATTTATTGCCGAACGAGTATCTGTCAAATTGAATCAACTGTAAAGCTTCGTTAACGAGAAGTTAAGTTAGTTGGAAACTTTTTCTCAGTACTAGTGAATAATTTTATAAATATACTTACCTGCACTCGCAAGTATCTATATGAAAATGTATGTGACTCAAACACATACGAGTTTTAGTGAAATGAAATAAATTGTAATAGAAGAAATATACTTGTACATATGTATGTGTGTATGCATGTACCAGTATTTACTAAGTGAGAAACGCACGCACACAATGAAAGTTGAAGTGGCCTAAGAAGAAAGTCAAAAACATGTGATTTAAGACTGAAGTTATATGGAAGAAAGAAATGGGAAAAGGGATAATGCATGAAATTATGGAGGTAGAGAGGGTCGGCGATAGGATGCAGTACCGCAGGGATAAAAGTTAGTCGAGTGAATGTTATTGGGCAGATGAGGGAGCGAACGAAGATGGAGGTGTTGTTCACTAGCTAGCGTTATTATCATGTAGATTAGTAGTTGTTGGTGTGCGAAATTGGGTTATAGTTTAATGGTAACAACGAAAAAGTCAGCAGTGTGAAGAATTTGGGATGCCATAGGATATAGTAGTAAAATCAATCTAAGCTAAAGGGATTAAATATGTTGATTAAAATGGGGAGGTGGTGAATATAAATAAATATTGGGTAGTTGAAAAAGTCTTTTCGTATTTTGTCAATAGATGTCGTTAGAGTCATCTATCTCCAGTGCTACCAATCACATTGTGTCATATCATATGGTGTTAGAAAGGTGACATTTTACGATTCATTTTACCCAAAAAAATTAAATTCGGAGAAGTGGAAAAAAAGTTATAGCTGTTCAAAAATGAGTGAAAATAATGGTGAAATTCGCTATATTTTGAAATTTTTAAAAAAGGGAAGAATGCCACGCAAGCCACCAATGAAATTTGTGAAAGAACGATGCACAAAATCGGTCAAAATTGGCCCGACTGGGGATTGTAAAAGATCATCATTTTCTGACAGCTTTGACCTCGCTGAATCGAAAAATGACACTTAGAATGTTGTAAACCCTGGGGAAAGTGTTGAAAAACCACCCTCATCCCTTAATCTCAAAATATGAATATAAACTGTAAAACATTTTAATACAAAAATAGCACGAGTTTTATTCTCATATATTATTTAACTTTATAAGCAATTATAAGTAAAAAGATGTAAAATCAGATACACCCTTATCAGTTTTAAAAAACCACCCCTTTGCACCCTTACATTGAGTGAAGTAATTATCTATTGTTTTAATCATTTTTTTCATCCCAAGATTATTGTCATTAATAATATTTTTTCTCTCAAGCGAGCTGATAATTACCCCATAGAATTTTAATACCCCCTGGTATTTTTGAAACCACCCCTATTATATCCTTCTTACAAAATACAATCAAAAGTGTTCAAAAAGCCGAAAGTTGTTTCTTTTTCTAATTCATATAATCTTTGTCCTATATGAATGTTAAAAAGACTCTAGTAAACTTCAAAAACCCCACACTAAAAAACTCACCCCCTTTACACCCCTTATATAAAAATAAATCATTAAAATTCCCAAAAAAGCGTAAGAAATCTATTCTTTTTTGCTTTCGTTACTTGCTTCTTGACCTTATTTCAAAAACATTCTAATCAATTTAAGGAGCACCTGATGGCTTAAAAAACAACCTTTTTTACATGCCTTAAAAAATAAGTAATAGTCAAAACTTATATACTGATATATACATATATACCCCTATTATATAAGTGAATATTGGACAGCAAATATCCAACCAGTTAAGGACCAAACAGTAAAAATAAACTGGTAAGAAAAGAAATACTCTATAATTTAAGAGATAACTAGTTTCGTAATATCACAAGGGGCTAACAGATTCTTGTTTATTTTTACCAAGTGGTTTTGCTAAAAAAATTGACAATATTAACACTATTTTTTTATGTATATAAGTTTTGACTATTACTTATTTTTTAAGGGATGTAAAAAAGGTTGTTTTTTAAGCCATCAGGTGCTCCTTAAATTGATTAGAATGTTTTTGAAATAAGGTCAAGAAGCAAGTAACGAAAGCAAAAAAGAATAGATTTCTTACGCTTTTTTGGGAATTTTAATGATTTATTTTTATATAAGGGGTGTAAAGGGGGTGAGTTTTTTAGTGTGGGGTTTTTGAAGTTTACTAGAGTCTTTTTAACATTCATATAGGACAAAGATTATATGAATTAGAAAAAGAAACAACTTTCGGCTTTTTGAACACTTTTGATTGTATTTTGTAAGAAGGATATAATAGGGGTGGTTTCAAAAATACCAGGGGGTATTAAAATTCTATGGGGTAATTATCAGCTCGCTTGAGAGAAAAATATTATTAATGACAATAATCTTGGGATGAAAAAAATGATTAAAACAATAGATAATTACTTCACTCAATGTAAGGGTGCAAAGGGGTGGTTTTTTAAAACTGATAAGGGTGTATCTGATTTTACATCTTTTTACTTATAATTGCTTATAAAGTTAAATAATATATGAGAATAAAACTCGTGCTTTTTTTGTATTAAAATGTTTTACAGTTTATATTCATATTTTGAGATTAAGGGATGAGGGTGGTTTTTCAACACTTTCCCCAGGGTTCACAACATTCTAAGTGTCATTTTTCGATTCAGCGAGGTCAAAGCTGTCAGAAAATGATGATCTTTTACAATCCCCAGTCGGGCCAATTTTGACCGATTTTGTGCATCGTTCTTTACGGAGACCATGCTGTATCAGTTCGTGTAGCACAACAATGGTTCGCTCGCTTCCGTTCTGAAAATTTCGATGTGAAAGATGCACCTCGCTCCGGTCGACCTATCGTTGAAAAAGTCGTTGAAATTATAGAAAAGATTGACCAGGACCGTCACATAAGCTGCCATGACATCGCCAAGGCAATAAACATTCATCATCAAACGGTTTTGAATGGACCGAATTAACACCAGTGATTCTTTGCTGAAACGAAATGAAATGGAACCATTTCTGAAGCGAATGGGAACAGGAGACGAAAAGTGGATCAAATACGACAATAATGTGCGAAAAAGATCATGGTGCAAGGGTGGTGAAGCTCAACAAATGGTCGCAAAGCCTGGATTGACGCCTGGAAAGGTTATGCTGTGTGTTTGGTGGGATTGGAAAGGAATCATCCACTATGAGCTTCTCCAGCCTGCTCGAATGATTAATTCTACACTTTACTGTCAACAACTGATGAGATTGAAGCAAGCAATCGAAAAAAACGACCAGAACTGATCGGCAGAAAGGGCATCGTCTTTCATCAGGACAACGTTAGGTCACACACATCTTTGATGACTCGGCAAAAACTGGGAGAGCTTGGCTGGGACGATTTGATGCATCCACCATATAGCCCTGGACCTTGCACCATCGGACTACCATTTGTTTCGGTCAATGCAGAACTCCCTTAATGGAGTAAAGTTGGCTTCAAGAGAAGCCTGTGAAAATTACTTGTGGCAGTTTTTCGCCGAGAAACCACAAAAGTTTTACACTGATGGAATAATGTCTCTAGAAGAAAAATGGCAAAAGGTTTTCGACCAAAATGGTACATATTTCGTTTAATAAAGTTCATTATAAATATAAAAAAAAATGAGTTGAAGTTTGATTAGAAATACGAAAAGACTTTTTCGACTACCCAATATATATTAATTTTCGGACCAATAACTAAGGTTTCTCTTAGAGCTGTCTAAACCAAGCATGAGTCGGGTTACTGCAATGAAAATCGAATGATGGAAAATGCAAATTTGGTGCAAATGGTTGCACAAAAAAATGCAAATGTCAAAAAATTTTTAATCTACTCACACATTTGGGGACTAAACTTAACTTCTTCTTCTTGATTCGCAGGCGGTTAAGCAGAGTTTAAAGGACTCGTTTCTCTCTTTTGCGCTATTCGGCGCCAGTTGGTCACACAAAGTGAAACGAAGTCCCCCTCCACCTAGTCTTTCTAAGGCAAAGAAAGCCTTCCTTCTCCTCTGTTACCACCAGCTGGTACGACATTGAATACTTTCTGAGCCGGAGAGTTTGCATCTCTTCGAGCGACGTGACTGAGGCAGTGAAGCCGCTGGGTCTTTATTCGCTGCGCTATACCTATAGCCGTAAAGCTCATACAGCTGATTATTCCATCGTCTACGATATGCGCCGTCATTAACGTGCCAAGGTCCAAAAATCTTTCGCAGCACTCCTCATTATTCGCTGTTGTCATAGTTCAAACTTCAGCGTCATATAAAAAACGCATAAGACGGGCGTTACAAAGTGTTACTTTTATTCAATTTACTGTTGATTAGAACACTCAAATGGGAGAATTTGCAAGCAGAAAAAAAAATGTTTTTCTCTATGAAATTCTATAACAAGGTCAAATATTGTATTTTCTGGGATATGAAATTTCTTTTAAAATCAGTTGTACGACAGCAAACTCCTCTATCAGTCATAAGAAAGTAAGCTGCAAAATTTGTTGGAAACGTGGAAAACATCAGAGAAAACCATGATTTTTTTGTAAAGAGTGCTCAGAGGTCTGGTCAGTCCTATGCACCCTGAAGTGTAGAGTTAAAGACTTAGCACCCGCTCGGCATATTTGCAATGTTACTACTTTAAAATAACTTAGTTTTTTGGCTATCACGCTATCTGGTGGAAGAATTAGGTTTCACATTTAAAGATTTTTCCTAACCGCTGGGCGTATGCGCGGGTTATTCGAGCGGGTTATATATTCACGATTTTGCAGGAGACGGGTGCGTCCGTAATGCTATTTCAAGGCCAATGATCCGTTTGCTGCTGCTCGTCGTAGGTTGTGGTCAAGTTACGATGTTCACCTGGTACTCCAGGTTAAGATTTCATTCCTTCATAGGTACGAAGGTTACGAGCAGCAAGTTCGGAGGTAACCAATCCACAGCCGGAGCCCAGCCGAACTCATGGCTACAAGTCTGCACGATAACCTGCGCCAGTCCGTGCGCAGGAGAGCGCCTGCAAGTTTTTTGCTACGCCGCTGCTTTTTTGTATTCATATAAGGGGTTTGATTGAAAAGTAATGAGCCTTCCCGCGCGGAGCGTCTGCCACGCGATCAACCGAATCGGCTGGTGGGGGAAAATTATTGTTGGACCTTCCCCTTCCTGTAGAAACCGGTCCCAGTTCGCTGGCAACAGCGGTGCAGTCTACATCGCTCCGCGCGTGAAAGCTGCTTTAAAAGTGTCTTAGGATTTTGCTGTGGCGAAAATTCAGCGATCATTGGAGCAACGTTACTCGATCAAATTTTGCGTAAAGCTAAACAAAACGAGTACCGAAACCATTGGGCTACTCAAGGAGGCTTACGGGGACCAATCTCTGCCCAGTGCCCAGGTAAAATGGTGGCACAAGTCATTCAAGGAAGGCCGGGAGGACGCCGAAGACGAACAGCGATCTGGAAGGCCTTTGACGACGCAAACAGACGACGATGTGAACCGGGTTCGTGAATTTTTGAACATTGACCGTCGTTCTAGTCTACATGAGATCAATGAAGAGTTAAATTTAACTTATTACAATGTGCGGGAAAACTTGAAATGCGCAAAGTGTGTGCCAAATTGGACCCTTCATCACGACAATGCGCCGGCGCACATCGCCTTCCTCTGCACCTCTGCATTGGCCAAGATGGGGGTTCCGGAGCTTCCCCACCCTCCCTACAGCCCAGACTTGTCCCCTCCGAACTTCTTCATGTTCCTGCGCCTGAAAAGAAAGCTGAAGGGGAGGCGTTTCGACTCCATCAAGGCGATCCAAAAAACTGTGACAACCGATTGAACGCGTTTCCGGCGGATGAGTTTAAAAAATGTTTCCTGTAGTGGAAGGACCGCTACCACTCAAGGGTCCTATTTTGAAGAATATTAGTTGTATAAGCCAAAAGGTTTAATAAAACTGCTTAGAAAATAAGGCTCATTACTTTTCAATCAAACCCTGTATGTTAATCCTAATAGTTCAAGATTGCAATGCATCAAAATTAAATTTAAATTTCATTAGAGAAACGTTTGCGTCTTCTAATTTTAAGAGTTTTCACTAATAATTTGTCTAGTTATATTTCAGTAGGCCACTTCTTTATTGCCCATCATTATCCACATTGTCATTGAATTAAATTATGGGAGCACTTCTTTCACTATTTCTTACTAAAAAGTTCATATAAATAAAGTTTAAGTATTCACTAGTAAATATAATACAAGCACATATTCAATTTATAATTAATATCCTTTATTTTTTTAATCTTTACAGGAATTGGACTTCGGCACAATCATGTGCTGGGCTGATAATAATGTTGGCCAACAAAAAGAGCCTTGCGTTTTTCATTTAATCGCTGCAGGCAAGCCAGAAATTCCTGCGAATTGTACGATTTTTAATCAGACATCTGATTCGTTGGAGGTCTATTGTGTTGAAGGTAAGTAGCCTGCAGGCGAAAGTACCACTACTTAAAATGACATTCAGTGGAGGCACCAACTTCATTTTCTATGTAAGAAAAAAGCTGGATTCTTAAGACTGCCTTGTTCAACGACAAGTGACCCAAAGAGACATTAGGGTTGGAGATGTGACAATTTGAAAATTTGTTTACCAAATTCATTTATCCTTTCACAAGTCATTTATGTCAAACAGCACTTTCTTAAAAAGAAAATCATCCTTCATATTTTCTTGTTATCTGAAGCTTCTTTTGCAATTACTTTTGAAAATGTCGGAATTATATAGAAAAAAGTATTCGATAAGGAAAACACAATTCCAAGGTTTGAGATACACTTTGTTATTCAGTACAGTCTCACTGAACAACAATACATTTGTTCCAGCGAGATTCCAATTTATGAATTCCATCCCTGAAGTGAGAATATGGAATGGGTGCGGGAGTTACACATGCACACAGCAGATATTCTGGAGTTTCACCGTCCAGCTCGCGAAAACGGCAAGAGTAAAAACTACAGATGCTTGTTTCTTCTTATACTAATTTCCAGAAATGATAACGGTTCAGCTATAGCTTAATAAGGATTTTTTCATTTAATGCAAAATTAAGCAACTCTTCCTAAATTCCAATTTACTTATTTTGCATTCGTCGAACAAAAGCAGGCAACTGAGCAGTAAAGTCTTCTCTCGACGAACAAAACTAACACTCTACAAGGATCTCATCATGCCCGTCCTAACGTATGGCGCAGAAGCGTGGACGATGATAACATCCGATGAAGCGACGCTTGGAGTGTTTGAGAGAAAGATTCTGCGTAAGATTTTTGGATCTTTGCACGTTGGCAACGGCGAATATCGCAGGCGATGGAACGATGAGCTGTATGAGCTTTACGACGACATAGACATAGCGCAGCGAATAAAGATCCAGTGGCTACGTTGGCTGGGTCATGTCGTCCAAATGGATACAAACGCTCCGGCTCTGAAAATTATTGATGTGGTACCAGCTGGTGGTGACAGAGGAAGGCCTCGTCTGCGTCGAAAAGATCAGGTGGAGAAGGACTTGGCTTCCCTTGGTGTGTCGCGCCGGTTAGCACGACAAAGAAACGACTGGCGCGCTTTGTTAAGCTCGGCCAAAATCGCGCAAGCGGTTATAGCGCCAATTAAGGAGAAGAAGAGGATGAAGAACAAAAATGGCAGCTAGAAAATTTCTGTATATTCTGTTTCAATTTTCACATTTTGCACCATAAAGGGTTAACCTACTTATTAAACTTTGTTGTTGCACACCATCAACAGAATCTATTTGTTATTTTTGTGAAAGACTCACCAACTGAAGCTCTTCATTACTTACGTGATAAAGCCTAAAAGACAATCACTAACAAACTTTAACTCAACTTTGAAAAAGTTATTATAGTTATAGTTATAGTTAAAGTATTCTTCGGACTTATCAACCCTTGGAACTTTTTTTAATGTTTTCTCTCTATAACTTTTTTTTCGCGCTGACTATTCATTCACACTCATAATGTGGTTTTATTAGTTGGTAGTCTTTTAATTGAATAAAAAAATACTTAACACGCAAATAAAAAGAGAATGGTGGAGTAAAAGAAACAAAAACAAAAACACACACACAGAAGAAATAAGCAACTTTGATGAGCCGGTGAAGTGGCCACTTTACTTAATCAAGCCATGGCTTCAACTTGCAAAAACTTTAACTTATTTCGCCTTCCACTTTTATGAAGTAACGCAGTTTTCCTTTACTTTCTTTTCTTAAGCGCTGGGCTTATTAGCTCAACTACGGAGTTATTTTATTGTTTTCTTTGCTGTTTTTTTTTTTTTTTTGTTTATTTTCGGTTTCTTTGCTATCCAAGGAGGGGTAAAGTAAAACTTATTTTAGTTTTGTTTGGCAGTTGCTTCGTGGGGGTCGAGCGGAAAAGTTTTGCTGCATTTTAATACAACTCAAGATCTAAGTTGACCTCCCTGTTTTATGGTCTCGCTTAATTTTTAATTTTTTTTCTTCACTTAGTTGATTCGCCTATTAGTGTTCCATGCTGCAGTTTTCAGCTTCATTAACTTTATTGCAGTTCATATTAAGCGTTTTTCCCATAAAAGTTTACATTTCACATTTTCATTAGAGTGGGATCATTTAACGCTTTTTTGTTCGAGCAATAGGAAATTTAAGTATACATACATATATGTATATGGGTATAGAGATTCTTCTACTTTGTGGAGAGCGCTAATGCTTTTCTATATTCGAAATTAATAAATTATTTAGTTTTCGAAAAAGTTAAAAGTTGTATGAAGCAAAAAACCTTAGGATGTGATTGAATGCATTAGCAGCAACCAATTATAGGCTCGCAGTTCAGCACAATGGACCACATTAATGGTCATGGTTTTGAGAAAATTGGAGTTAGAAGCCCATAAAAACGTTTAATTGCAACGAAAATTCAAATCTCTCCATACAAATTCGCAAATTCTTCTCCATACAAATTCGCAAATCAAGGCATTCAAACTAAATCGAAAGTAAATAAGTGCGAAAGTGACACATTTTTCGAACGCATCAAAAAATCAAAAACTCTACGAAAAAATATTCTAACTTCGCAAATTTGGCAACGTACCCAACAATAAGTTTGTTTCTTTATAAATAATAAATTTCTGTTGGCTAATCGCAGTTGTTACTCTCTTAAAGATTATTGGCGAACATTTTACTTATATTTTTTTGGTTCCATTTTTATATAAATTTATTTTAATTTTAAATTTAATTGATTATCAAATTAACTTACTTAGTTCTATTCTTTCTTTGCCTACAAGAAGCTGTTAAAAGAGTAAATCAACTAACCTAATGGCACAAAAACAAAAACAAAACAATGCGAATAAGGCAGTGTAAACACTTTTGAATGACTCATTTCGAATAACACATTTAGACTCGATGTAAATATTCGCGTGTTTTGAAGAAGGTTATTACAAATCTGGTGTCAGTTTTTTCAAAATTTAAATCTTTGGTAATCGGCGACTCCAAAAATCAGTGAATTTTCAGTTTGGTGACTCTCGCTCAGCTTGATTTTGCATCTGCCATCTTTTTTGTACACAATCCCGTAATAGGCGCTTCGGGTCCTAGAATATTGTAGACCAGTAATCTTTAAGGGCACAGATACCTATAAACGGCCTATATATTCACGGACTTTCATTAAAATTATTTAACATGAAGAAGTCAATATATTTTTTTCAAAATTGACATACAGTTTATTTATACATTAAAGTAGTATACATTTTTTTTTTTTTTTTAATCATTTAAAATGGCGCATATACACTCAATTCTTCCAGGGAGGTCGCAGCGGGGCTTTTCAATCGGCGGGCATTGTAGCATCGGCGTCAGTGGTCTGAATACAAAAAACCAAAATTTTTTTGGTTTATTAGTGACATAATTTATATATGAATTAAAAATAAATTGAAAAGAGAATCGCAGAATAAAATGCTTAAAAAAAAATTTATTTTGGGGCGAAATTTTCAACTATTTTTGCTTCGAAAAAAATATTTTTTCGAAAAATTTTCCGAAACTTGTAAATTCACATAAAAAGTAATATCATGAAAACGATGTGTGCAAAATTTCGGGGTGATCGATCAATAACTTTTCAAGTTATTGTGTACGCCAATTCGAAAAATATTGTTTTGAGAAAAACGCGTCTAAAGTCGGCAACGTAGCTATACCTCTCCCAGCGCTTGAACGCAAAGAATAGAGTCGTCACGGCTAATGATTTATAATATAAAAAATACTTAAATTTACTTTCTAAAATTTTTTTGACATATTCTTAAAGGATTATATTAACATTTTATGAAAAAATATTTTTTTTCCGAAATTTTACAAGTATCTGTCCCCCTAATTTAAGAGCTGCTCTGAGGCCAGAGCCAAAAGGCGCATAGAGTGTTGCCACTAACTTCGTTTAGCTGATGGTTCATCAGCTTCAATGAGTTAAAGTAGATGGAATTGCCATTCTGGAGTTAGTGAGCATAGAATAATAACTAAAGAAAATAAACAGAGTCCGGTGAACAAAATCAGGTTAACGAAATGCATTTCAAATTCGGTTTGACACGTACGAGTATACTTACATTTGCATGTACATCCTATGACAGTTTTTCAGTAAGGGATGACCGAAAAGGAAGCCAAACTAAATTTTTGACGTGATAACGTCTTATAATTCGATTTAGCCGGCTGCACGCACGAAAAAATGTGTCGTTACCTTGCTCATTAGTGTTACCTTGCTCATTTGTCGTTACCTTGCTCATTTGTCGTTACCTTGCTCATTGTCGTTACCTTGCTCATTGTCGTTACCTTGCTCATTGCATTTAATGAACTGCAAGCGAAAGCTCGGAACAAACAAAGCAAACGAACGGCAACGTTCGACATCTGGCTCTGTCCTACTAGAGTGAGCATATATATGTATGTATATGCGCATATGTAGGTATATAAATTCACATACTTGTAAGAAGGCATATGTTCTTCCTGTGTGCATGGTAGTGCACCATTTCTCTGTTGAGAATAGGACGATGATAGAAAAAGTAGGAAATAAGAGGGAGCGTTTCGAGTGTAAAGTGTTTTGAAAAAGGCAAATCGATGATGGTGCCTCTTAGTGTTGTTGACTTATTAACGTCTGATGCACAATCGAAATAAAAGATATCTTTCATGAATTTGATAAATGTTTCGTCATTTTTCACGTTTGTGTAAATGTAACTTGACCTATTCCATTGCAATTCCATTTACCTCCTCCTCTATATCCATACAAAATATCTATCAAACAAATAAAATTAAAATTTTGTTTTGAAAATTGCAACCATTCCATCAATATTTTCTTATGACGTTGTCACGTTAAACTATCGTCAGTAAACCGACTTTACAGACAACCTCTTTTTTTATATAAAATAGCCATATCGCTAGCTAAGAGTGAAAAGTTGCTAAGTGCATTTTTCTGAAAAGAAATATTTAGTTCAAAACGCACAAAAAAAAAACACTCCTTTCGTAAAATATCAAAATACCTGTTTCCGTTTTCTAATCAGTGAAAAGCAGCTTTGCTACTTGCGGAAGACGATTAATTTAGAATTGAGTTTGCTTGAAATGTTGCAAAATAACTGCTTAAAGAAAATTACTTTGCTCATGCCTGGAAAATTTGAAGAGCCGGACTTGGCAACTATTCACTCTAAGCTATTGATATATGCCATTATGTGTAGGATATATTTAATTAGTTTTTACATAAAATCAAATGTATTATTTTTTAAATTTACACTAAAATAGTGGGAAAGGTATTAGCGGCCAGAGATATAAACTTGTATGGTACATAATATTGTACGATAGCATGAATCCGAAACTCGAATTGTCAGTGACCCTGAAGCAAGGTCGGGCTGATTTTACGAATTGCCTGAATTATGTTGATTTTTTTTTTTTTGTTAAAATGATTTTGGGCAATAAATGAAATGAAAAAAAATGTTTAGCTCATCAATCAATTAAGAGGCGTTGTCATAGGTCCGTGCCTTCAAAAAACTCCATAAGAAAAGTCTGGCGGGGTCAAACAGCACTATCTTAAAAATTGCTTCTCGTCATTTCCTGAGGGTATTATCACCCTCAAATCAGTCATAATGAAAGTTTAACATTTCATGTTTTTTGATAAGTTTGATAACAAAAAATCGACAGACCCGTCAAAAGAGTCTGTTAACATTTATATGTCTCTATTAAAAAATCCATTACAAATATTATTCAATTTAATATTGGATGCAAGTACCAATTGCTTTGCTCTGCAACTTTCCATAGGACTCCTGGACTTTCCCCAATGTTATTGGTGATTCTATGTAATATAATGCCGTTGCACACCTTTGAATTTTACATAGAAAGCACGTGTGTATATATGTGTGTATGCTCATATACATTTGAAATACAACCACATGTGCGCGTGCAAAAAGAAACCCTGCAGTGAAACCTACTAGTTCTTAACTACCTCCCTACCAGTTCTCTTGGCAGCTGAAGTAGTTTTTTTCGTTTTGTTTTTCATTACTTTTATTTGAATTTTTTGATTTAATTAATTTAATTGAAATATTTGAATTATATAAATTTTTTGTTATTTTTTTTTTAAATGGCGATAACTTGCGAAATTTCATTTGTCAGCATTTACATCGGTGTAATACCACATAACGAACTGCTCGGCCTCTATATGAGAATCATACGATTTAACACATTTATCGGTTTATACATCAGCATTATATAATATGCGATAATGTGTTAGAGAGTCGTGGAAATTTTTAATTTTTGTATGACAGCCTGTAGACGTGCTCCCGGTGGGCATTTAAAAGATGCCATTTTTCACATATAATTTTTATGAGTCATATTTAAATTAAAAATAGGGAAACCTGAAAGAGTCTAAGTTTTACATATTTTATTTTAAAGCAACATTTAGGCGGGTCGTTTGAAAGAACCTTTATGGAGTAATTAATAACTAATTTATTGCAGATACAAAAAAGTCTAGTCCAGTTTGTGGCGAAAATCGCCGAGTTCAAAAAGTAAATAAAAATATGTGAACTAGTTGGTACCCGCAGCTTCACTTGTATAACATGAAATGCGGAACGTATATGAAACTTATGAAACATTCAACAACAAAAAAATTGTGAAAAGGATAAAACTCAATCTCAGTTTTTAGCTGATACTTTTATTTTATTTTGGTGTAAATGCTTTATATTATTATTCAGTACCAATATTTTTTGAAATGGAAGTAAATGAATTTATATGGTGTTGCTACTTGCCATTCAAAACATTTTTTTAATTAAAATGTTCTCAATCTTTATTTGCTGGTACCCACATTTTGCTACTCACGTAATTCCCCTATACTATTATTTGCCATTTGAACCTTGAGAGTTAGGTGGCAACGCCATAAAAACAAATTTTGGTTCATTTTTTTAAACACATCTTATTTGGTGCAGATACCCTAGCCTCAAAAAGGTTTCGTTATTGATTAAAATTTTTTTTAAATTAGATGGATGAATTATTTAGAAATGTGTTAGAAATATTAAGTCTTTATTATACATATAACAATATTTTTTATTGTACAATTAATATATTCTTGTAACGAATTTCTTAATTTACTAAAAAAAAGGTGGCAACACCACCTAAAAAATTCTTTTTTTACTTGCTTTATGAACATCAATTTGATACTTGTAATATGGAATTACAATGTACGAGTAATTTTGAAATAAAATTCAGGTGGCAACGCTTTCACAAAATTGTTTTTGGAACAGGTTTTTCTTAACAATAACTGGCCTGATACCCTTGCTTTAATACTTACTCCTATTTTCTTAAAAAAAAATGCCTTTTTCAATACAAACGGATGGCAACACCCATCTAAAATGAGTCTAAACACAAACCATCTACGATGGTGACAAAATGTGAAAGCCGCTAAAAAATGTTAAGCTCTTTGGAAAAGATTTCGTGTTTCATTTTTATACGTATAAAAACTTAATCCTGCCACAAGTTCTGTTAGAAGTTAATTGCCTTATATATTTGAAACTAGCTGTACCCGGCGCGCGTTGCTACGCCAACAACTAAAATGAATTTAAGAAAAATCAGTACACAAATATTCAATTCATTCTAAACCATTCTATTGAATTTGTTTATTTCGAAAAATCGTTTGAACGGGGCAGAAGTTTCTTCTCTGCAGCGCCACCTGGTGGCGAGTGACATCAATAAGCATATTCTATAAACCTTCTTCGTGGAAAAATACATATATATACCAATTTTTATAATAATCGGTCCAGTAGTTTTTGAGTTCATCGATGACATACAGACAAACATTCATTTTTATATATAAGAAGAAGATTATAATTTTTTTTTTCTAAGAAGTTAGTCTTGCTTAATCAGGTAAATATTAAAAACAAACAAAATTTAAATTTTCATTCGAAGTGGTCACTATTTGCCTTTACACAATCCTTCAAATGATTAGGTCATTCAGCTTTTGCAGCACTTACGATTTCCATGGCGTTACTCGCTTACTCGTTACTTGCTTGTGACGCTCCAAATTTCTGTGAGGTCTTCGCCAGACTATCTTCTTCAGTTCTAACCACAAGCTGTAGTCCAATGGACTCAGATCTGGAGTTCCAGAGGGCCAATCTTCTGCGGCTTTGAATCCAGCCATTACTGGGTGGTTTGTGCTTTATGGGCTGGAGCGGAATCTTGCTGGAAAATCCGATGCTCTCCATTGAAGAGAGTACTGCTCAACTGCTACATCACGCCTTCTAAGACATCCTCCTGGTACACTTTTGCCCCGCATAAATGAAGAGATGTAACGCCTTTACAAGACATTTCCACCAAACCATTACGGAAGCTAGATGGAGGCTACGCTAAGCCCTCGGCACAACATTTTTGCGTCTTTAGAAGTTTTAGCATAGATTTTGTTGTTTTGCTTATTAAAATTCTTCTTCATCAGTCAAAAATTTCTCATCTGTGAAAAGATGACCAGTTGAGTTACGGAAGGATTTCATGTGGAGATCATCTTCCATTAGTTTTGACTTGCATCTGGTCGATGCTTTCATTTCCCTGAACATGCTTTTCTACTTTCTAAGGGGACTTCTGCGAATTCTTTATCGAACGGCTTTTATGGCTGCACTGGTTCGAACCACTCGAGGACGGCCACTTCTTTTTTTTTGTTTGTCACTTCACAGACAACTGATCGCGCGGTAATCAAACATTCTGGAAATATTAAGATTTTTCAGCAATTCGTAAATCTCAATTGCATTTTTATCACATTTTTGTAATGCAATCACTGCAATGCGATTTTCTTTAGCTCCCCCACTTCATTGTTAACAAGCGAGATTTGCCACGAAACTGAATATAATTTATAAGTAAACAATGCATACGAACAAAAGCAAAAATACGAGTAACACAACTTTTCTCTGCGAATTTTTTCTCGCTATATACATTGTAAAATTTATCAGAAAATTTATGCCACGCCTAAGTACATAATATAAAGCAGAGTCTTACATATGAAGAAATATATATGTATGTACATATGTAGAGGTATATATGGTAGTTTAAAAAGTTGCTTGTTATTTTTAAATTTTTTGTCCATACTACAAATTATTTTAAAAAAAATATATTATTTAAATCAAATTTAAATCTTAAATCTTTAAAAAAATCAAATCTGTTATTAAATCAGATTTTGCTATTTATTGTCATAGTTTGAATTGATTACATTGGCAACCTTTGGGATGAGTTGGATTCCTTCGATTTTTAGCGCTCAATACGTAGAGGATTAACTCTCTCGATAATTACATTACTCTATTCCGCATCTTTCCTATTTGAAGCATTATTCTTTATGAAAGAATAAAAGAACATGTGTCTTGCATACACCTCTAATTGATAATTTTGCAACTGGTACAATTCTAGGCGCTCGGGAACTAGTACGATATCCTCCATCAAGTGTCAGTTCGTAAATTGAAATCATAGCTGAGTAATTTGACTTCGCACTGCATTGTGTATGTAAATACTTGCGCACACTTACCTGTATATAAGTGCGTACACACGTGCACCTATACATGCACGTTGCGAAAATGCATTCAAATGTAAGTGAGTGGCGCATACATATTGCAAGAGTGCACTCAAGTTGCTCATGTTTTTTAAATGAGACTCCGTTGTTGGAGCAGCAGAAATGAGAGCAGCAACAACTACAAGGCAATGCAGCTCATATGCATGCAAATATAGTATTGTACATACATATGTATGTACTCGTTTTGTTGATTGCATGGCTGGCTAAAGCAGGAACTGTAGTTACAGCTGCCTGGTTGTTTTTTTTTTCTTTGTATTTTGCTCTCTTTCCCTCTCCCTGCTCCCGACTCGCTTCACCAATTTCTACTGGCAATCTTCTATTTTAGTTACTGTTGTTGTATTTGTCAATGAGTTTGCTGTCGTTGTTGTTATGTTTTTTCTGTTTCTATCAAATTCAATCAAGCGGTAGTCAGTAGCCAAGTATTCACCTTTCCGGTGCGAATTTCGAGGGCTAACTAGAGTTTAGCTGACAGCTAAACTGTCAAACTGGCCAGAGAAGACGGTGTGTGTAGTTTTTGTTTTTGCTGTATTGGCTGTACTAGTTTTTGGGGCTAGCAAGGATAACAAATCGAAAAGTTTGCTCCAACTACTCGATGCGACTCGACTTGATTTGGCTGAGCGAATTTTCTGCTTCTGTCATTGTGTGCGTGTTTTGCTGTTGATTTTAATGATGTGTTGTTGCTGCTGATTGCCGTATTGTTCGATCATTGTATTTGTGTTAGTTTATTTTGCATTTATACTCTTACCTTATTGTTATAAAATCTTTTCTTGCCATTCAATACAAAATTTACATGCATTTGCGACACGGTTGTCTTGGCAATTTTACTGTTCCATAGCTCATGCGCTGGCATAGCACACCTGCATATATGTATACACGTAGTATGTACGTAAATACACATATTATGTATGTATAAGTACATAAAATGTGTTTATTTTTTATCTGCTTTGGCATTGCATACAACTCTCGATCGTCTGCAAATCGAGTTTACTCGATTCTGCTATCCGATTGGAAAAAATATTTAATGTATTCATTAAACTTTTAGTAAGCTGCCTTTTTCCATCAATCTTTCTCGCTCGCACACTACCAATACGCATGTGTAAGTAGTTGTTGAATGCATTTCAATATTTTGCAATGCTGTGAGTGTTTGGCTTTCAGAGGTCGAAATATTTCTTGCGTGAATTTACATTTTTTTGCTTTAGTGAATTTAATATGAAAGCATTTGGCAAATATTGACAAGATATTTTAATTAAAATTTTTTCTCAATGGTACAAACATGTATATGTACATTTGTAATAATTATGAAAGTTAAATTGAGATTTAAAATCAATTAAATTTTTAACTGCAAAAATGCAAATAGATTGCAAATTTCATATATGAAGTCCAATAAACGAATTATAAACAAATAAGCTGGCTTATAACTCGGCTGGTATAGTTGGCTATATCAAAACATTACCATGAGATATTCGAAGGTTTTTAAGGGGGAACCCCACTGTGGGGGGTCAAAACATAGTCGATTTTTTGGGATTGTTTTTTTTTTTTGTTAGTAGGAATGATTATTCGAGGATCGAACACAAGGCAATTTATTATATGTATATGTATTAAACTATGTTGATGTAAATTTTTATTAAAAAACATTGAAAATTGACAAATTTATGTAAATAAACGGAAGGAGTTAAAAAAATGACGTCATCTGGTGGCAGCGATACAGCAATGAATAATCATCTGAAATCAAAAAACCAAAAATTTTATTAATCTACACAATAGTAGCTATCGTTGTACGTACTGGTGCAAGGAAGCTTGTCAGACCCATTCGAAATCATATCCGGAGTAAAACAAGGAGACGCATTGTCATGTTTAGTATTCAATTTAATGCTACACACGACTGTTAAAGAAATAAACACGAATGGAACATTATTTAATAATGATTTTCAGATATGTGCCTACGCTGATGATATTCTTATTATGGCTAAAGATAGAAACACTCTTATACGCGTCTTTAAATGTATTGATAAAGATGCAAAAGCTCTGGGACTACACGTAAATACCGAGAAAACCAAATACATGATTCGGTCAGTCAACAACACGACACGCGATGACCTAAGTATTAACAACTTTGCTTTCGAAAATATCACTGAATTTAAATACTTGGGTTTTAAACTATCAGCAGATAAAGATTCGGCGATAGCTATTAACGACAGAATCCAAGCTGCAAATAACGCCTACTACGTTAACATAAAACTATTTAAATCAAAAGATTTGTCCAGAGCACAGAAAATAAGAATGTACAAAGTACTGATACGACCCGTCCTTACATATGGTGCAGAAATATGGACGCTGAAAACAAATGATATTCATCAGCTGATGTGCTTCGAAAGACGTATCATAAGGAAAATATATGGTCCGGTTGCAACAATAGATGGCAGCTACCGCATTCGCTACAATAATGAAATCGAAGAAGTCGTTCAAGGACAAAATATAATACGTTTTATCAAAGCCCAACGAATTAGATGGATTGGGCACGTACTGCGCATGCCGAAAGAGCGAAATGCTAGGAAAGCTTTTATTTTAACACCAATTGGAGGAAGAAAAAGAGGACGCCCACGAAAGCGATGGTTAGATGACGTCGAATCAGATCTTAAGCAAATGAACGTACACAACTGGAGAGATGTAGCCATGGATAGAATAAAGTGGAGAAAAATTGTTGATGAAGCTATGGTCCACCACGGACTGTGAGGCTAAGAAGAAGAAGAAGAAGTTGTACGTAGCCGTTTTTTTTTGTTTTTGTTTGTTTTTTTGTGACAAAATGGTGGTGATTTGAATTTCGATGTGTGTTTTCGCCAGTTTTTTGATTTTCAACAGGCCCAAAAAAATAGTTATTTTCAAAATTTTGAAAATCGGCTACGCACAACGAAAGCCAATGTGTAACAAAAATTTTGAAAAAAAGAAAATTAAAATCGGTTGATTAGTCTTCGAGAAATCGTTGCCACCGTATTAAAAAGAAGTCGTTTCGAGAAAAACGCGTTTGAAATAAAGCATCGTATCGTAAGCGCTACGGGGCCAAACCGACGGGCGCTCACTTAAGTGCACATAAAATCGGGAATAAAGCGAGTTTCGTTTTAAAATTTTTACCACATTTTCTTGAGTAGTTATACTAACAATTTATGCAAAAAAAAATAGATTTGTTTGAATTTTCACTGTGGCGTTCCCCCTTAAGTGGAAAAATTTAAAGCAAGCGATAATTAGAAATCATTTATACCACTTGAGAGACTGTTTGAGTTGCTTTAATTTTTTTTTATTGTATATCGTAAATACAAAAAGCACTAAATATTATAAGGTTTATCCTTGCTGTGTTAGGACTGAATCACTAAATAAATAAATAAACAGAGAACTCAAAAAAAGAAAAATCCCAACAACAAAAGGCACGTTTATGTGAACAAAATTCATGTCCTCATTCGCAACCACGGTCATGAAATGTGATCGCAATTTTGAAAAGATTATCTAATTAACTCAAACTTTCTCATCCGCACTTTACATCAATTTTCCATCAGCTCTTCTATTAAATCATTTTTCTAATTGATGCTCAGCATTTGACCATTACCATTTTCTGCTTTTAGTTACGAGCCATTTCCAACCATTTGAGTATTAAGTATTGAGTAATGCTCCACAATTAGTTTTTTCTGTCAATTTGACTTGAACATTTACAGGCAGGCTTTCATTATTTCACTCCTTAAAAAAAGCTGTTGAAACAAATAAACAATAAAACACCTTTTATTACCTTATCTGAACGAGAAGTGGTACTGGGGTCTCCAGTTTTGTGTGAAGAGAGCTTAAATTAGGTTGCTTCTTTAAGGGGTGCCGGTGGTCTAAAACTCGAAAATTTTCGGTATTTTCAGGAATTGTTTTAACAATAAAAAAAAAATAAAACCGATATTTCATTTCTTTAGGTTGTTTATTTACCTTTTTTTACATACAAAAATTAAAAAAAAAAATGTTTAACTTTAATAATTTAAAAAATGGCGCTGAAGTTGGCCCTCCTGAAAAATTGGACCGAGACGGTGTTGTCCATTTTGGCTCTTCTATTCATCTGAAACCAAAAAACCAAAAAAAAACTACTAATCAGCATGCCTGTAGCTATGTCTCGTACTAGCATAAAAAAAAATTTACAAAATGGCACGGTTTTAAATTTGACACTCTAAAAACCGGAGTGTTTTTCAGTTTTTTAATAAAATAATACGAAATAATTGAAATAATAATATTAATTTTAATTCAATTACAGTCAAATATAGCTCATTCGACGCAAAATTAAATTTACTATAACAGTAGTGTACGACAAAAAATCCTCAATATCGGATAATATCGTAAAAATGATGTCAAAGTTGAAAAAATAGAGAAAAAAAAATCCAAATACTTCCGCCTACAGTCTCGACAGTTGTCATTTCAGAAAAATTGTCAACACGCTGTCAGAAAGACTTGTTTTTGTTCTTTCGAACTAAAAAAACAAATTCGAAATCGGATGGAAATTGGCGAAGTTAGGAGTGATTCTTCACATCAACCTACTGAAAAACGGTTTTATGGCCACAAAACGAGATTTTGGGGGTGTATTGGAAATGTCTCCTATACCATTTTTCTTAGTTTTACTATACCTACAAGTTGTACTAGGTCGCCATAAAAGTATAAAATCACTGTCGCACAGTGCAATATGATTCCTATACGCGTGATAGTCATTAATGTTGGGAACAACCACGATTTGATGGAATAGTTTTTTTTTGTTTTTTTGACAACAGCAGGCCAAAAAAAGTCGATTTGAGATAATTGAGTTTAAAGTTTTGAGAGTCGCCGTGTGACGAATCTGACTGTACATGCTAAAACGGCTGTAGAATCCAAAATGCAGTGAATATCCCTTCAAAAATTTTACAGTATATTCTCAAAATCCTATGCTTTTGAAATATCGAAAAAACAAAACATCGATTTTTTGAAAATTCGAGACCACCGGGACCTCTTACGACAAGACAGTCGGCCAATTGTGATACCTATATTTGATTTCCTTCCCCTAACTAAGATGCTTAAACCACCTAAATCTTTTTAAAAATGTAAGTTGTCCCTTCAATGAGACGTTTTGCAAATACGAAATAATCGCCAAGATATTTGTCACGGCTTCTTTGAAGTGCAGAACATTCACAGAGGAGGTGTGGTACCTCCAATTATCACATCTTATAAAGATACAAAATACTCACCTCATTCTGAAATATCATCCTGTATCTAAGAAAATGTATAAGTTATAAAGGCCACTTTAATATAGAAGTTCTTTTCTCAGTCCATATGTATGTAGTTTATGAAAATGATATCCTTTCCCAGACGATGACCACGAAAATGCGCTTGCGCTTAAATGGCTGCCCTTGCGAGGGACCCACTAGGACAAAAATTTAAAGTTTGTCCATTGAGATACCATACAGGGGGAGGAGAGTAGAAAAGCAGAGGGGGAGGAACCAGATAGGTGGAAAAAGGAAGAAGGGGCTTGGATTAGAGGATGACGACAACAGTGGAGATTTACGTTTGTTTTACCCGCTTTAAGCTACTGATGAATTTCACCAGATGTGTGATATCTAACCCCGCAATATCCACAGGTGTAGCGAAAAAGTGAGAGCCCAAATGTTAAAACATTAGCCCGACAATAGCAGGGTAGCTGAGAAGAAGGCAGGAAGAAGGCAGCTTCTGCAGAAATACTTGAAACAATCCCAAGCCTCACCGCATCTACACCTAACGGACAGTGTCCGGTGAGCATACCTACCAAAATCGAAAGCTGCGCCTTTGTTGACCTTAGAAGTTCTCTCGAGCGCCCCCGCACTGCCCGTGGCCGGAAAGATCTCGCGACTTTGCATGCTTACGCACTAGCTCAGCGCTCGCTGAGTTGCCGCGAGGTCCGTCTTTCCAGTAGAAGACCATAGGTTCTAAAGGGAACTCTAATCCTCTCATATTTTGATGAAGCCATCTCAAGGGTCCCCTGTATAGCCAGCTCATTGGCCCACCAGTTTCCCTCTATGCCGCTGTGACCGATCACAAATGAGCCAAGTGTCGAAGTATTCCGATGCAATCGAGAGGGAAATCAGGCATTCCCTGACTAATTTCGAACGCACAAACAACGAGCCCAGGGCCTTAGTTGTCGCTTGGCTGTCGGAGTAGATATTTACTTTCCTTTACTGTGATTACAAAAGCGTGCAACCAATGCACTGCTTCCTTAATTGCGGCTACTTCCGCTTGGAAACACTCCGGTGGTCTGGAAGCCTAAATGCAAGTTTGATGGGGAGCCAATGATCCAGCACCATGAGAATGAACTCAACGTTGTTAAGAATACTAGAGTGTCCGCAGCTTAAGTCTAGCTTATACTCCGAATACCTCAATCTGATTGCGGTGAAAGCAGCAGCAGTTTTTCCAACAATGTCCACGGGTGCCACACTGTGTGGGTCCGAAGCGTTCCACTGATTTCAATGAGAGCAGGCCTTTGAATCCTCTCCAGTACCTTAACGTATGTCATCCTTTCCAGCAAATTCCTCCATACAAGCACTCTGTATAGCAAAATTTGTTCTATAATTGTGTTAAAAAAAGCCAAAAAGTAACTCACCGTCTTTTGCCGATAGCGTCCCTACAACCATTCAAGGTGATTGTTGCTTCTTAATTCTCTCCTCAAAATTGTGATTCCATGTTAGCCCTGCCAAGGACTAGTCTCAGGTATTTAACCCTGTCAGACGCATCCACGGAGCGCCTGCTATTGAGGGGATAAAGATTAGAAAGGTATTTTCTATTTCCTCGTAAATAAATCAAGCTCCTTCTTCAGAGGGTTCATCGAGAGACCACATTTGCGGTCCATTTCACAACTACCAAGATACGGATAACCCTGAAACAGTTCCATCAGAGTGTCTAAAAACTTTCCTCTGACAATAAGAGCCACATCATCGATGTAAGAGACGGACAAATTGAACGAACTGTTTGTTGTTCTTGTCATTGTACAGCAGAATTTGTTGGTCAGTGATGCTGAAGTAACTATCCCTGCGCGGATTTAACTCCCGGTTTTCAAGTAATGCAATAAAAGTAAGCGAGGGTATACGGAAAGGAATTGATTTGCCATCCTACGCATTCTCCATATCTGGCTTTCAGTGACCTCTATTTAATTCCAAACATAAAGAGACTACTCTAGAGAAAAACCACGCAATATCCATAGAACATCGTCAAAACAAAAGGTTATATTGAAAAGTTTTTTTTTAATATTGCAAAAATATTAGAAGGCCGCTAAAATGCATTGCTCTGAAAGGAGACTATAGCGAAGAACAAAAATTATGTTGCAACAAATGTAAAGAAAAGCACTTAAAAAATATTAGTATAGAAATTTTATCTCTTCTGATTTTACATTGGTATCATATTTAAAAAAAATTGCTTCAGTTTAATTACCTATTAAGCAATTTATTTGCCCACTATTTCTTTACAGGTTTCGATGGCGGTCTACGGCAATGGTTCCTAATGGAAATATTCGATCAGCATAGTGGGCAGTTGCAAGCCAATATTTCTTCCAAATATCCAGTATTGAGCGTAACTGGCCTAGATTCTGGTCGGCTGTTCCGTATTTTCGTTTATGCAGTGAATTTACGTGGACGCAGCGAGGCGGTGCAAGTCGAAGGTTACACGTTGAAGGCGGCAGAGAAGCAAACAGGTAGGAAAAGTGGCAAAACAAGGAGCAGATGTGTGAATTTGCTAAAAATTTGTTCATACGTATAAAATTTAAATGTTAATAAAAATCCGGACCGTAGGTACTTTTTATATACTCGCACACATTTTAGTAAATTTTCATTTGGGCAAGTACTTGCGAGGGTATAATAAATATATTTTTGGTTTTGAAACCCCTGACGGGTAACCTCTGTAGATGTAGTTTAGATAGATTTTAGATAAGAAAATACTTCTTAATAATAAATGTATAAGTTAAAATATGCGCTAGATAAAGAAGCTTTGGATTCATCAGCAGTTAGGAACTGGCGTCTGGGCAAATGCCAGTTCGGTGGATGAAAAGAGGATAAAGGCCACCAAATAAATTCAAGATGGAAAAGTCGGCGTCTAAGATTAAGGCTATAATTTTCGGCGATAGTAAAAGAATTTTATTAATCAATGACAAAAAATGCCCAATACTACGCTAATTTACTTACTGGGCAACTCATGTCAGGCAGTCGTACAAAGAGACGTTGGCAAGTTGGCAAGCGGAGTGCTGCACCTGCAAGACAAAGTGCCCATACCCATCGTGCGCGCTGCGTGGGAATCTTTAGAAGCTATGGCATTCATGAAAATTTACTAGCCATCCAACAGTTTGAAATTGGTTACCAGTGACTTTTTCCTATTGTTTCAAATCAAGATTTATGGACGGCAGTCAAATGAAGGCAACCGTAGAAAACTAATATTTTTTTCTATGACATACAGGCAATGTATTGCTGAGAATCACAATTAAGCAAGTATTTATAAGTCTGGTGACAAAAACGGTATTGCAAATTATAGTCTCATTTCACGCTCACAAATATTGCTCCAGTAGGTATTGTAAAAAAATGGTTCATTCCCCCATTGCAACATGATTTCGTAGCAGCTAATACAATTCAGCTGGGCGTTGAAATTGAGATTTATTCAAATTGTTGTAGCTGGTTGTTTGTTGATGGTTATTAATGTTATACATGAAAGGTGGCGCAAAATTAATCATGCCATAATTTTTGCAAATGGTGTCGTACGTCAATCATATTGGATCCTTTTGAACAAAACCGCTGCAGTATATGGACAGACAAGCGATGGAGCGCTATATTCCCCAAGAGTGTGGAATAATTGTGTCGATTTCTGTGAGCAATAATCGGTCAGAAGTTTTGGCGCAGAATGAATATCAACGTCGGTTTCCTTATCATATCACACCAACTTGGTAAGCACTCCGGCGCATAGCTGGTCGACTTATGCATTCTGGAACCACACGAGACCTTGCAGGGCGTGGCCGTCACAACTCCGAGCTTCAACCGAGAATATCGCGGCTGTGACCGCTAAAGTCGCTGAGAACGAAAAAACATCAGGCAGACGACGGGCAACACAATTGCGCATCACCAGATGGATCCTACAGCAAAGTATAGAGAAAAAATTATATATATAATATTTCCATACAAAGTGCATCACTTATTGCCTGCTAAACATAGGTCGCGTGTGAATTATGTACTGTTAAGCCATCCTCAATCTCAACAACGAAGAGGGCGATTTTGTGTCGAAAATCTTCGTGAGCGACCAGGCGCATTTCCACTTAAGCGGTTATGTCCATAAGCAAAATCCTTAGTTTTAAAACAGAAAATCCAAGTGTGATTCAGAAAGAGCCATTATATCCACTCACAGCCATTATATGGTGCGAGGTTCACCCGGGAGGAGTGGTTGGGCCATGTTTCTTTGGTTATTGGCGAAAGTTACAGTGCCATCAGAAAATATTTCATACTACCGTAATTAGATGAAAGGGCCTTCGTGAATATACATATAATTTCAGTAAAAAAACGCAACCATACACACAGCACGAACCACAAGGTATATTTTTAAGGAAACGTTTCCTGGTCGCGTAATTTCCCGTTCTGGCGATTTGGCATAGCCAGCAAGATCAATCGATTTAACCATCCGAGACCTTTTTCTTTGGAGCTACTGGAAGTCGCAGGTGTATGCTAACCAGCCCCAGACAATCGACAGGAATGCGAACACTTATCACCGGAAATCTTATGAAAAGTTATGAAAAATGAAAAACGGGCACAAATGTGTATCAACACTTGCGGCAGTCAAATGACGAATGTCCTATTCTCCACTTAACAGAAAAAATTGGATGATTAATTTTGTAGATAGTAACTGATACCGCAAAAGCCTTCGGTAGAGTCTCACATAGTGGCCACCTCGACGAAGATTGTGATGAAGAAACTGGGAGCCAGGATATCTACAGCGGAACAAAGCTCGAGCGCGATGGACTACAACTAAAAAGAAGTCTTTCGAAGTGAAGAACTCAGAGAAGGCAGTGAGTGCCATATAAACGTGACATTCACTAGCCCCCAATATGCACCAGTGAGGAACTCCAGTCAGCTACGAGCAAGCTCAAAAACAAAAAAACATCAGGACCGGATGGAGTACCCGTAGAAGTCCTCAAGACCCTCAAGGAGAGCGCAAAAATGTGTCCACAAGTCTTACTAATCGTTTTCGTGAAAGTGGATCGTTAATGGATAAAACAACATGTGAATGTGCTCCTACAGTGCGTACACCCGAAAACATTGCTGCTGTAGCCGAAAATGTGCGTGAACATCCAACAACCTCAACTCGTCATCGGTCTCAAGAATTGAACATTTCACGCACTTCTTTGAGGAGAATTTTGCATAAAGACCTCGGTATGAAGGCTTACAAAGTTCAATTGGTGCAAGAACTGAAGCCCAATGACCATCCAATGCGTTTTCGGTTCGCTCAATGGGCAGAAAATCATTTAACCGAAGATAAGCATTTTTACCGAAAAATCATCCTTTCTGATGAAGCTCATTTTCACATCGGTGGCTACGTCAATAAGCAAAATTGTCGGATTTGGGGTTCAGAAATCCCACACGTTACTATAGAGAAGCAAATACATCCACAACGAGTCACTGTTTGATGCGGTTTTTGGTCTGGCGCCATCATCGGGCCATTTTTCTTCGAAAATGAGCGAGGAGCCGCGGTTACAGTAAATGGCGAGCGTTACCGTGACATGCTCAGCGAGTTGTTTCCAAAAATTGAAGAGGATGACATGGACGACGTTTGGTTTCAACAGGACGGTGCAACTTGTCACACTGCCAAAGTTACACTCGAACTTTTGGCTACCATTTTTGAAAACCGAATAATCAGCCGAAATTCCAATATTAATTGGCCGCCTCGGAGCTGTGATTTAAGCCCGTTGGACTATTTTTTGTGGGGAGCCGTTAAGGGCAAATGCTATGCGAACCATCCAGAGACGATTGATGCTTTAAAACACGAAATCGAAGTTGCTATTCATGAAATTGGAGCCCAAACAATAAAAAATGTGCTTAAAAATTGGGTTGATCGAATGGCCTACTGTAAAGCCAGTCGTGGCAGTAATTTTAACGGTATTATTTTTCATTCATAAATGACAATATTCAATCATCAAAATAAAAAAAAAGTTTGAAAAAATATTGATTAGTTTTTGTTTTTATAGCCGATTCAAAAAGCAAATTTTACATGGCCCACCCTATATATTAAAGTGTGTTCCATCTAAGCAACCAATTACAAAGGAAAACTGGTTTTCTGTGCAGTTCTCGAACTCAGTCATAATTGTTTGTTGCGCTTCAACAGCTGGCCATTTTATTTCGCTTTTCAATTTACATATTGCTTTAATTGTTTTGTTGAAAAGATAATGCGCAGCTCCCTTAGCAATATCAAAGCGATCCGAAAGCTGCCGGAAAGCGGCCTTGCTATTACATAACTCCATAAAGTAATGTATAAATATTTTTCTAATGATTTCCCACAACGACCGGTTCTTCCAGTTAACCAAAACGAAGCTAGGGCGGCTTTTAAACACTTCACAAAATGATTTTATTAAAAACTGATTAAACTGAATATCAAAAACTTACCTTAAAAGTGGACCAATTCATTCGAAAAGGGGGAAAAATATATCCTCGGGAAAAGGTTTTATTGTTTCAAAAAAAGATTTATTTTTCGGTATTTTTCGGTTTAATAATAAACTTCTTACAAAATATGTCCTTCTTGTAAGCTTTACGCGTTTTTTTTTTCTTTAATTAATAAAAAATATCAGTTTTTGACTCACATACATCGTCGGCTACTAAACTTAGTAATAATTCCATTTTACGAGTACTGCAGAGCGCGTTCTTAAATGCAGCAAATTTATTTGTAAAACGTCAGCAAATCTATCAATTGCCTGAATTGTCACATTGGCAGTGCTGCCAACACTGCAATTACTGCGCATTATAATGCTTTTCTGAATATACCCTAAGTGTACCTTTGTATCTAAAACTTTGCAGCCTGCTAGCGAAAGAATACAGCTGATTATAACTTTTATTTTTATTTTTCAAGATTCTACGATTTTCCTAAGATGAAATCTTTCTCTTAAAAAAGTCTGCTATCTGTCTAATTATATTTAATTCATATTCTGTTTAAGCAGTGTAAACCAATTTTTGTTACATAATTGAAATTACGATAAGATAATTTATTTTGCATTAAAATACGCTCTTTACAAATTGCAAAAAGGGTTTGACCAATGAAAAAGGAAAACGACAAAAAAGGTGGACTGGCAGTCCTTTTTCATTACCCCAACTTAGTTTCATTCGAATTTCCGAGTACAGCAAATAAATACATCTTTTGCTCTCTTTTTCTGGCTGCTATTTTTTTTTTCGTACATATTCTTTATACCCTTCTGAAAAGGTAGCATTTAAACGCTAGACTGCATCGCTCAGACAGCACTGATGAGCGATATTTATGCCAACCTAAAAATGTTCAAGAAACACGAAAAAAGAAAGAGAAAAATTAGGAAGGAAAATTGGAACTAAAACTCATTTCAATTTATGCGCTTATTTACCTTTTTTACTAGTAGTAGCACTTTACCTTAAATTATGCAGAAGAAAGTGCCTAAAAAGATAGTAAATACGAAGACCGCAAACCGGGGTGGACACACAGCTAAAGCTTGGAGATCCTTCGAGCTGATGAACGGCTGGGTGTACACTTAAATGCGTTGCTGTATAATTTAAAGCACAAAATTGGATTTTTCCGAGACTTGAGTAACAGACGCGGAGAACTTAAAAGAGGGCGAGAAGATGTATGTAAGTCTATGTAGATACTTATATGAAGACGCCGACAACATAGAGCAACCAGCAGCAAACGAGCGTAGCTATGCAAGGCAACTTGCCTTCAAATGGCCAGAGGAAGTGGAAAATTTAAAATGATTAGCTTTAATGAAAGTATGAAGCAAAAAAATGAAATATTAAGAAATAAACGAGCAATTTAAAATGTAGAAAAAAACTCAAACAAGAGCGTACAAAATAATTTGAATTCCAACACTAATTAGACATGGCAGCAGCGGCGATGACCGCCCGCATGGGGCATTCAACGACCAGCTAAGAAGATTTACATCAGCTCGGCAAATTGAATAGTGTTATGTGTCCAACATTTATTCTTTAAAACTTTGCAAGCGCGTCACTCACACAATTCTGTGCAAATGAGAGGATAAAGAAGAATTGTTGAAAAAATGTATTATTACATCGTCTCTTTTTGTTGCACTCATAAATAGCTCTTAAAGGACGTGCAATATTTTGTGCAAGTGGGTAAAATTATGAAAGGCTACAAATTTCAACAATTTTAGAGCAAAGGAAAAGAAAAAAAGGCAAATTAAATTAGTAGAGAGCTCTCTAATAGGGTAGCGAATGGGATGCACGGGTGCTTCTAATAAGAATTACTACGCATGCATCCCCTTTTATCCGGTTTGTGAGCCGGCATGAGCGCATTTTCTAATAGAAGAATTAAGTAGCTGAGAAAACTGAAATTGAAAATATGATAGCGTTCGAGAGTGAAATGCAGCTCGTAGTTAGGTGCATAAAAAAATTTAAAAATTGGCGGGTTATCTGCATTAATTCAGCGAGTTGGGATGACGCGCTGTAAGTGTGCACTATTTGTTTTTTTTTTTTGAATTTCATTGTGTTTCTCAAATGGCTTGTGAAATATTTATTTATTTTGATTTATATTTGAATGGATACATTCTTACAGACTATGTTAAGCTAATGAACAATAGCTTAGAAGTTACTAAGAAAAAAACGGCTTAAGATAGTTGACTAAGATGTCATACGGCCACGTAAAATCAGCACCAGAAGAATTGAAAAACATAACTAAATCTGCACATGCCCTAGCAATCGGAGCATTCACCCCATAGTAGGTTCTCGAGAATCCGATTTTAAAGGTTTCGTACTGTCGGAGCCTCATATTGGGAATATTAAATTGAATTTTACTTAAAAGGGAAGGACAATCAAAAGATCCAGAAATGATTCAAATTGAATTGAAATTTGAAAAGGTCGAGCTAAGGAGCACCAGGAGATTTGGTGGCTCCTGAAACTCTCAGGCTAAAAAGCCCATTGTATTTAAAGCTCTGGAAAGGGAGTAGATAGTCAAGGAGGGAAGGAGAAAAGTATCAGAGAAAGAGATAGGAAAGAATAGAGACGGAGATAGAGATAGTTAGTCCTGTGAGAATTTTCCAGATTCTTTGGCAAATCTGTAAATATCCTACAGTTTTAGAGAACGAATATTACTCATTCTCACGACATCGCAACCCAAAACTCGTAGCCGTGCTCTAGCAAAGGCGGGACACTCACAGAGAAAGTGCTCAGTGCTATCCGCCTCCTCCTAGCATGACAGGCACATTGGGTCCTCAATGATTCCAACGGTGGTCACATGCTGACCCCATGGGTTGTGTCCTGTAATGATACCGACCATCAAGCGAACGTACTTTTCTTCCAAGTTTTAGTGGAAAGTTTGACAGTTTTCTCTTCGGACTTGTCACAAAACACTTTGCAGTTCTGCAGCGTTCCAGACCGGACCATCGCTCTTTATGTAGATTGCCTGCATAATCGCTAATCCAATTCATGATTCCTGCGGAACTGATTCAGATTATTCGCATTGGCCCTTGTGCGGGAACCGCTGAACCACGTTTGGGCAATTCAGCCGCAATTTCGTTTCCTTGAATACCGGAGTGTCCCGGAACCCATATAAGAACAAACCTGTTTTGTCTTGCGACAAAATTAAGCTTCTTCTTACATTCATGAACAATCTTTGAGGTTTGCTTCGCGTTCTCCAGGGTTTTCAGTGCCGCCTGACTGTCACTGAAAACTCCAATCTGTTTCCCGCTCCATTTCCTCTCGATTATCCATTCGGCTACTTTCAGGATGGCAAAACCTTCTGTTTGGAAAACAGTTGCCACGCCCCCCATAGCATAGTGATACTTATTACTATCGTTTAAGTACTATGCGGCTCCAGACCCTATTTCATTCTTGGACCCATCGGTAAAGAAAATATCCGTCAAACCTCCCTGCATGCATTCTAGATTGCTGACATCAAATTTCCTTCCCAATGAAACTGTGGGTATCAGGTCGTCTTTAGGTGGCACCTAAACAGTGGATACTGCTCAGATAGCAATTCAAATATTTCTCTGTGTCCTGAAGTTCCGTCTTCGTGCCAGAAATCATATTTATGGAGTCTACACATTGCTTTTATTGCTTCCTGTTGTATCTGAAGATCCAGGGGGAGCAAATCAAGCATAGGATTTAGGGCATCACCAGAGGTTGTCTCTCATGTCACCCGTGATGCATAAACATACACTTCTTTGCAGCCTGTATAGTTCCCGAATTGTGGACTTAGCCATGCTCCGTCGCCACCAGACTACAGAAGCGTAAGTGATGATTGGACCATAGGACCACAGCCGGTTTCAGACCCCAGGTTTTACAAAAGGCTTTACCTCACTTTAACCACACAATACGCTCGCTAGAACCTTATAGGCGATATTTAGAAGACTAATCCTGCGGTAATTGGCACAAATTGCAGGATCGCCCTTCTTATGGATTGGGCAGAGCACACTTAAATTCCAATCGATAGACATGCTTTCATGCGGCCATATTTTGCATAGAAGCTGAATAGCTCAGCTGGCAGTACGTCAGCGCCCGCGGCTTTGTTGTTCTTTAGCCGCGTTATCGCTATTCTCACCTCGTCATGGTCGGGTAGCGGATCGACAATTCCGTCGTCAACGATTGAGGTATCGGGATCTTCACATTTTCTGTGACATGCGCAGCTGTCACTATTTAATAGGTTCGAGAAGTGTTCCCTCCATAATTTAAGATTGCTCTGGATGTCAGTCACCAAATCGCCGTCTTTGTTCTTACAGGAAAACGCCCCGGTCTTGAAACCTTCTGTAAGTCGCCTTCTGGTAGAATTTTGGGGCGTTGTTCCTATTAGCCAGCATCTCAGGCTCCTGTCACTCACGTATTTCGGCCTCTCGTTTCTTCCGTCGGATAATGCGTCTATCTTCCTTAGCTCTCTATAGCGATCCCACATGGCTCGCGTTACGCCCGATAGCAGCGTGGCTCAATAGGCAGCATCTTTTCTTTCGGCGGCAGCATGACATTCCTCATTTTAAGTGGCGGGTCCCTAACTCAGCGTACAACCAGCTATCCTGGAATATTTCGCCTTCTCATGTTAGCTCACTCCCGAACGGGTGTTCGGAAGCTACTCAGATGATACTTGCGCTAATCCCGGGAGTTGTGAGCTGCTTGAACCATATGCGGAAGAATCGTCCTGGCCACTACCAAGTGAATGGCGGTTAGTAACTTTCCCCACTTGCGTGGACTTCTACATATGCAATCATCCTCCAACTTCTATTTATACCATATATTTATTTACAAACATAGATTTGTACATATGTATTAATTTTTTTATGGTTTTAAGTAAAAAACAGTTTTTTTGCTACCATTTTTACCAAAACGGATTTAATTTATTCCTCTTTCTTCACTATTTTTAAATACAATCTTTGTATGGGACTGTCAATACCCTAATATCTGAAGTGGGCAAACCTTTAATAATTGAATCATAACAAATATGTATAAAATTTATTTGAATATCCTTGCACACTTCTGCTCCATTTTACAATTGACTTTTATCTTTACTCTTTACCACTTTTCTCATTTCAACGTTTTATCTTCTCCATTTTTGCAGTCGCTCTGACCTCCTACAAGGGCACACAATCCAGCTTCGAACTCACACCCATACTATCGGTGGGCATCTTTGTCGGCATATTGGTGGCTTTGGTTTGTATTGCCATTGGAACAATTGCAGCATTGAAGCTGCGTTCACACAAACAACAGCAAAAATATCAACATCAAAATGCGAAGTTCTCACGACCAGGCAATTTGCAAATTAAGGATAAAATCTCATTGCCATTAAGTCATTCGGAGGAAATGTACGACGAGAAGAATCCTGATGTGGTGCCGTATAATGAAGGTGAGTAAACAGCCTGGTGGCGGTGGCAAGCAATCGAAAGAGATAGTACAGAGTGCAAGTACTTGTAAGTAGTATTTAAAGCATTAGAGTATAAGAAATGGTTGCGAAGCGATGAAGTAAGTGCTGTGGTTATACTCGTACATAAATATTTGCATATTTATACATACATAAGTAGATCATGATAAATGGACAACAAGAAAACGGCACTATGAAGAGTGCAAAGCAAGCAAAAGTGCAAGAGAATCTTAAACGAATTTGTGTGGGTGTGACTTCAAAAGGTAAAACAGACAGCACACAACAGGATACAGAGGATTACCACAGCATGCCAGGGACCATGGCAGTGACAGCGTAGGGCAAGCGATTGCAGCACGACCGTAAAACGACAAGGAGTATTTGTTCTTTCACATCTATGTACATATGGGCACTTGTATACAGTTATGGATGTATGTAGATATGTATTCGCTCTCATTTGCACATTCCACAGACAGCATAACCTGCGATGTGTGCACGTATGTACATACATACATATATATGATGTTTAACATGCACGTACATAAACACAGATACATGCAAACTTACATGCAGTCAGCAATGCAGGCGTTTAATGTCATTCGAAATACTTTTCAACTTTTACGAGTACTTACCTTCGACCGATGAAATAAAGAATATTTCATTGCTGTGCAGCAAAGCTGGCATACAAATGAAGATATATATTTGCTTGTATATGAATGTGCCGCATCTTCTTGGCCACTGGTCGACATTTCGAAATTTTGTAGCAACTGCCTATAACTGCATTTAGTTAATTGATTTTTGTGTATGTTGCCAGTTGGAGTTATTCCCGTTCATATAAAGTAAGTGAAAATATACATTTATCATATGTAGGTATGTATGCCCTTAGGATGCAGGTTGGCCATAAATGCCTGTCAATGTTTAAGTTTTGAAAACACAGAATACGAGAACTGTGAGATTTATTGGAGCTCTAATGAATTTTTTGTTTTCACTTTGCCGAAGACTTATATTTATCATTTTATAAAAGGCCATTGAGTATGTATGCATATGGCAGTAGTTGCCTCATAGAATCGGAATGCACCTACAACCAAAATTCTTGCAAAAATGTTAAAAATGGCAAGAGAAAATTATTTATTTGACGTTAACTCAAAAGACTGCAACTTTAAAATGCAATAAACATAAATATTTAGTTTTAGAAATGGTTGTTGTTTTTTAATAGAGGCTTGTTTTTTGCTGATTGGTTGGGTTGGTGCGTGACTACCATTCGAGGTACGAATCTCCATGCATGGAACACCAAAATGATAGAAAAGGTATTAGGGAATAAGTTCATAGCGTTTTTACTGAATCAAGAAAAACAACAATAATTATTTCATAGCGTTTTTACTGAATCAAGAAAAACAACAATAATTATATCAATAAGTTAATCACTTATGTATAGTCACGGCTGCTATTAATAACCTCCTCCCACTTCTTGAGCGATTTGCTGATGCCGTTCAAGCCAAAAATCGCCTGGTCTGGTGTCAAAGAAGTTGTTGTGTCAGTTCTTGAGGACCTCTTTGTTATAGAAGGTAAACTCCTTTTTATCATATGATTTCTCAGGGAGCGGAAAAGATAGTAATCGGTCGGGGCAAGGTCCGGAGAATACGACGGACGCTGAAGGACCTCCCATTCGAGCTCTTGGAGTGCGGCTTTGACGACTTGTGCAACATGGGGCGTGGCGTTGTCGTCAAGGAATATGGTTTCACCATATCGATCAGGCATTTTTAGTCGAATAGTCTCTTTCACGCGGTGTAGCTGAGCAAACTAAAGCTCCTAGTTGACCGTGACTGTTTTTTCGAGTATTACCCAGTGCACCATACCCTCCCAGTCTCACCACACCCCCATCACGATCTTCTTTGGATGAAGATCCGGATTGACTCTCGGCTGTGGCGTATCTCCTGAAGTCACCCATTTCTTTCTTTACTTCATATTCATATATAGGCACCATTTCCCATCTCCCGTGACGCTTCGGTACAAAAGGTGCTGTTTATGACCGCGTGTTGCTCGATGGTAGGGCAAGATGCTGAGAATCAATTTGAAGCCGACTTTCTTTGTTTTTTTTTCATTGGGGTTGTCTCCCAATTTTTCGGCAAATCCCATTGAATGAAGGCGATTCAAAATTTTTGTATAGTCACAGTTCTTTTTCCCTGCCAATTCATACCTGGTTTGGCAACCGTTCCCCTTCAAAAGTAATTTGAGACGTTGTTCATCGAATCCAGAAGACTTTCCGCTGCGGGACGTGTCATCGACGTTGCTATTTTTGAACTTTCCAACTCGTTTCCATTTCACCTATGACATCTTCTCCATACACGTCGCAAATGTACCGGCTTCGGCAACTTTTTGCTTTTGAGCTCGATGAAAAGCAAAGAAGAGTAGCTGTCGAAAATATTGCATTTCGTCTCCTGGGTATTCCATTTGTAAGCCTCAAAACTAATAAAAATGAAATAACTTAAAAATACAATTAACATAGTTTTGTAGAGCTGCAAGATTCCTATGGAATGAATACTTTTCCTTTGCCAAACAGCAAACAAATAGTCGTAAAATAAAAGAAAATTTAAAAACGCTATGAACTTATTCTCCAGCGCAATAGAATAGAAAAACGTCCTCCTAAAAAACCATTTGCCGTTCGGAGGCGACTTAAAACTGTAGGAACAAACAGGTCGAGGAGCTTGACCAAACACCTAGGTTAGGTTAGGTTGAAGCGATTGTCCACTGTAGGACGCAGTCAGGCTCATGGCCCATTGTGATACCGCGTGGGGAACTAGCCCTTACCCCTTCTAAAACCAATCCAAGGTCCTTAGTTTCAACATAGGCGAGATCTTCTAATTCATTAAGGGGGGACCCTCATTTAGACGGTCGAAAAATGCATCATTTTTGGGAATTTTTTTCTCAGGTAAAATAACTTCAAACGTTTTGTAATTCATAAAGTACTTTAATAAATGTCTTGACTGTCTACAAAAATTTTCGGAGAAGAAAAAAAACATTTTAAGTATGGAAATATACACCTCGTCCATGGCACCTCATTCTATCTGTGTACATTCTAGCGCTCTGAATTTTTTTCTGAAATAAAAAAACCAAATTTTTTTTAAAACTTTAGGATAATACCTTCGATGTGACATTTTGATTTAAAAAAAAAATGTCGAAATTGATATTTTTTACCCAGTTTTATGTTAAAAGTGATTTTTCATGCATAAAAATTGACTTTAAAATTACAAAAAAATATGAAAATCTTTTTTTTTTTTAAACACTTAATGTCACATTGAAAACAATTTAATTATCTTTAAAATGAGCTATTGTAAAGCCTGATTGGTTCAATACAGCGTTCTCAATTGTGTACACAAAATCGAAAAATGATGTTTCGAGAAAAACGCGTTTAAAGTTTTGGATACAGGCGATCAGGCCACCCGTCGCGTCCTGTTAAAAATTTTGTCACTCCTTCAAAAATACAGATATCGACTTGAAATTTTGAAAGTATATTCTTAAATAGTTGTAGAATAGATTAAAATTATTTCCAAAAAATCGATTTTTTTGACCCGATAAATGAGGGTCCCCCCTTAAGTTGCTTGTTAGCCATTTGTAATTAAAAAAAAAATTGCAAAAAGTTGCAATAAAAAAATTAAAATTAAAAAAAAAAAAAAATGTTCCCTGTAACTTCGAAAATATTCAGCGGAACGATATTAAATTTTGTATGTGTGTTCTTAAAAATATGTACTTTAAGAAAAATAAAAATAAAAAAATATATTTTTTGAAAATTCTAACTGTATATAACCCCATAACACGTCCAATTCTCAATTTTGTGCATCGACAACTGGTACGAAATTTATATTTAAACATTTAATTATTCGCATTACTGTTTTATATCTGGTGTTTATCATCTTCAGAATTCAATGTGCTCAGTTTCAAAATGCTTGAGTAATTTTAAAGCCTTTAAATTATTCATTAAACGCTCGTTCAATATTTAGCTTCGCCAAATTATTTTCCATAATTCGAAAATTCTTCATTTCTTTGCAGTCGATGGTGAATACAAACAGAAATCAGCAACACAAACACCATCCGGCCATCTGTCCACAACAAGTGAAGCGGAAATCAGCTGTAAGCCATCAACGGACGAGCTTGGCATGTACCAAAGCAACAAGGTGAGGAGCACATACACACACAAATACACATACATACAATTTTATGTACTACCTTCTCAAAGTAATATTGCCATTGTGGGTTGCGCTGGCCGGCCAACTTTTGTACAATTTTGCTTTATTTTTCTTACATTTTAATTTTAAAGTTTTTTTTTTATTTATCATCTCATCTTCTTTTCAACTTGCGCTCTTTTGGTTTTGTTGAATGTGGCGCATGGGTAAGCATGTGTTCGCCTACGTGGGACATTTTGAAGTAAAAGTTAGTGGCAGGCTTTTATGTTGCTAGCCACACCGGCGTTGGCGACATCCGTGCATCGATAATGAAGATGAAACACCGCGCGAATGGTGCGCAAATGAGGATGGGTACGCGGCTGTCGCATTGTCGTTAACATGACTTTGTAAATACGAGTATGAACCTTCAGATAAGTTAGTTGATAGGTATTCTAGGTACACAGGCTGCACAAGGATGATTTCTTGTAGACAGTCGGCCAAAGTTTTAATTACTTTGTTTTACAACGAAATTGAATGTTTAATAACTTTGTGGAATTATTTTGCATTAATTGCGCAAAGAGTTTGTCACCCGGCATTAGCTGCGGTTATTTTATTCATTTATGTATTTTTTTTTCTTTATGCCAACTAAAAACTTACGGTTTGGAGAGCTTTTGATGATAATAGAATGAGCTTATAGAGAAAATGTGTTGGAAAAGAGGATTACAAATGAATCAATGAACTAACAATACATAAAATACAGTAAATATAATCAGGCCCGACCAAAAAGGGGGATCGGGTACTTTTTAACCCGGGGCCCGGAGTTCTCAGAGGGGTCCGGACTCGAGATTATACGTATTTATATTAATTAAACATAATTGGAAAGGTCACGTATTTGTAATTTTCCCCCGGGGCCCGGATATGCTCTCTACGGCGCTGAATATAATACATTTTTGAGGTTGATAGCTCAGGAGGCCTCGGTGCTGCTTCTGTGGCAGTAGAAGGCGTTCTGCATTCAGAAAGTCCTGAAAACTAGAACTCAGTTTACTTAACTGGTCGTAGCTTTCAATTTTAGGTGCATCATTTTTTATTCCACATGCCATAAACCAGTGGAATTTCAGCCACCGGGTGACACTACTACTTTTTTTACCTCTCCAAATTTTGTATTTATTTATGATGTTTTAAATTATAGCGCAAAAGCTTCCAATAGTTCTAATAGAATTTATTATTTTCGCTTTTTAATTATCAGACCTCAAATAACGCACGAAAATATTTTTTTTAAAGCGTCATGGCTATTAGTTCAATGTTAGAAATTTTAAATTTTTTTACATATATATTTATTAGAGATTTATAAAGTGTCTCTCTGTTTGCGACTAAAAACTATTTACAATCAGAGAACTGTTCAAATTAACATGTTGAATACTTCCGATAACTCCCATTTTCTTACTCTTTCCAGGACGACGAGCTACACTATGCCGAACTTTCGCTTGCACCCGGTAGCGTTGCCATTGGCAGCGCCAGTTCTACTGGTCTACCCAAAAAATCCATTTCAGTAGATTGCAGCAGCAGCATGTTGCTGCAAGGTGCCGGTATAAATACGAACAACATGTCCGTCACAATCGGTGGCACACTGCCGCACGGCTCCAGTGTACGCAAACTGCTACCCAGCATACCAGCCAATGCTGGTGCAAGCACACTACAACGCCACAAGCCACAAGCGGCAGCGCAACAGCCACCACCACCACCATCCTACGACTACTTCGAAGAGCCAACGATATACGCTCAAATCGATCACTACAAATCAACATCGACGGGGGGCACAGCAACAGCAGCGACCGCTAGCACTAATGGTGGCTGCTCTTCGTCCGCCTCAGTGTCGCCATTCCCGCCTTGCATTTCATCGCCTGCCTCACAGGGTACACCCTCAACCGTATCCCCCGGCACGGTGCAGATGTACACTTTACCCTCACATCCTGGCGGCTATCATACGCTGCCACACAACCATCATCACCAGCAACAGCAGCAGCAGCAGCAACAGCAACTTATACAACAGCAGCAGCAGCAACTATCACATCAACAACATCAACAGCAGCAACAACAACAAACACACAATACATCCGCCTCATCGATGCTGCAAATGATGGCAGCGGCAGCAGTTGTTCAAGGTAGCGCTGGCAATATTTATCATCATCATGGTACGCTGCCAATGCCACCGACATATCAACAACATCAGCAACAACAATTGCAACAACAGCAAGCCACCGGTCAAATGCTGGTATCGAGCAATAGCAGTGGTCTCGGCTCGGCTACGACGACAGCGGCGGTGACGAGTCCGAGCAGTTCGCTGTCTGGCCTCTCGGCCATCGGAAAATCGTATTCGCGTGAAATCGTGACGGTGCGAACGCCGTTGATGTATTCACAACAGGAGAGTTGCGTTTAAGAGTGTAAGAAAACTAAGCATAATCGGAATTTAGCTATAGGTAATGAGACTGGGGTGGGGTTGAGAAAGGGGCAAAGTATAAATTTTACATTTAAATGGGTTTGATTCGGTTTGGTCGGAAAGCGGGTACTGAGTGGTTTAATAGAAAGTCTTTCAGAAAGTCTAAGCATTACACCAGGAGTGAAATTTTGTTAATTAGCTGTTCGATTTTTTCCAGAACTTTTATTTCGAAATCCAAATGAACAATTGTACTTTTAACGAGCCAGTAATTAATACTATAAACTCATGAAGGGAAAATATAACTCAAATTAAAGACCGAATGTAGTAATCATTTAAATAAATATTGATTTGTGTAGGATCTTTTTTTTTCAAAGTAGTTAAATAAATGATAGAGCAAAGTTTTGCACGAGAAATATTGGAATCACCAATTTCGAATTGTTTTTTTCAATTACAGAACATTTCTCAAATGCAATTTCTGGAATTAAAACTTTGGTTCTCGGCGTAAATTCTCTTTTATGCTTTCTACCGACTGAAAACACGTACCTCGAAGTCGTAATTTGTGTTTTGAAAGGAGAAAAATATCAGCAAGATAAATTCTTTTTATTATTATTTCATTTATCGGAGTCTATGATTATAACGGGTGATTTTTTAGCTGCATGAGAGCTATCGATATCGATAAATATCGTTTGACAAATGAGAATGGCAAACTCTGGTGACATATCTGTTCAGTAAGATTTGGCAAGTCATCCGGAATCGCCTAACGCCTGAATATAAAAACTTTTAAAGTAAGTTCACAAATTAGATTTGTCTGTCAAAAAAAATGCATTTAGGCAGCTTCAATTAGGAAATATTTTTTAATAGAGTTCACACCAAATATGGAACACTATTTTTTTTATATTGCCAGACACTTCGTTAAATGACTATATTCCAGTGAATTATTAGCAACTTTTGACAATTTATTTACTTCTCATCAAATTCTAAAAATTTTTTTATAAAAATATAGTTCGATCTCAAGTGGATTTTTGACAATTTTTTTTGTTGGCATTCCATTACCGAATGCTTGCCAATTTTTTATATGGAAGAAAGTATCCAACACCGTCAGCAAAAACTATTCTCACAAATCATCGCAGTTTTAGAGCTACCCGAAATATGCACCTTAATGTATCAAAATTCAATGAGCTACATATAAAAGTGCATAAACGAAATGTATGCTAAATTCTGGTTAAAAAGCTTGACATTTTCTTGACAGTGTTTTGGATTTTTTTTTTTTTCAAATTGGATTTGTATGGATTTTGTGGAAGGATAAACTGTATTTTCATAGAAAATTAAATAAGGTAAGAGGAAAAAAATTCTAAAAAACTTGACAGTAGGTCCTTGAGCTATAGCTGCTCGACGTAGTGTATATTGTAAAATTTTATTTTAACTTTTTAAACAAAAACTGTTTTTGAGTCATTTTAAAGGGCCACAATGTAGCGTTTGAATTGATATTTCTTGTAGCGAAATGAAATTTTAATAAATTACTCTTATAAATATGTAGTAGGTTTGGCGAACATAGCTCTTTAAGATGTTTATAATAAGGACTAGTGGTACATAGTTTTGCCTGATTGAAGACCAGTAGTATAATATTATTTTTTTTTCTTTGAAGAAAATATTAAAATTTTTTTTTTTTTTCAAAATCAAGTCAATATCCAAAACCCAATTCTTACGAACCTTCTACAACCCTTAGTATAAGTTCTCACAGAACGACTCAAGTGAGTTCCGAACTGCGAACGTAAAACATAAAAAAACAAGCAGGCTTTAGAGAGACTACGAAGAAAATAAAGTGTAAGGGACATGTGCAACAGAAAAGAAAGCAAGAACTTGAAAAGGCACCAGAAAAAAAAGGAATTTTAAGAAGAAGGTACTTAGCTAGAAAGTGCGAAATAGTTTTAGGAATGTTTACCTTCCAGCAGAAAAGTCAACAGCAAAAGAACACACTTTAACAACAAGTGGCAACAACTTCAGCTGAAATGATTCACCAGAGCTTAGTCCATATAGGACTAAACAGGCCATTGTTAGATGAAACTTATTAAAGTATAGCAAACTCAACAACCAATGTAATGGTTTGATTGTATGATTACAAAAATTCAACACAAAGCTAGACAAGGTTCTGAGAATGGATTCTGGTAAAGGAGACCAAAAAAAATGTGTATCGGCGATTTGGAAGTTTATGTTTGAATTTTTTTTACGAGTGTTAAAATTTCGCAATTCTCCTCTGCACATTCTTATGGTAAACGACAGGTGGGTATTCCCACCACTTAAGACTGGTAGCGCCAGGCTAATCACCTACCCTGCCAGAAAGCAAAATAGACTAACGAAACCAACGTAAGTCTCAGTCTTGTCGAGGTCCTATACTCCCGAGTGTAGTTAACAAGGAAAAAAAACCGGTGAATTAGAAAAGGAAACTATGAGATCCTTACATTTTAGATTACCAGTTTAATGTAGCAAAAGGGGGAACATATTTTTGGGATCACTTTAGCCCATTGAGCAGTTGCTCAAGAGATGGAATAGTTTTGTCTCTAGTGAAACTAACCCTCACTATATTTTCAGTTTTGACCTTTTTCTTGCGTTTAAGTTGAATCGTCATTTTAGGAGTTTTAAAAATGGTTACAAATTTAATTTTCAAAATAATAGCCATCGCTAGCGACACATTTTTCCCATCTCTCAGGCAATTTGTGAATGCCGAGTCAAAAAAATTGGCCGTCTTTGGCCACAAACCAATCAGCGAGCCATTTTTTGGTTTCTTCGTGAGAATTGAAGCGCTGCTCTGAAACTGCGTGGCCCATCGATGCAAACAAACAAACAAAATGCGCGGAAGGCGCCAAGTCTGGTGAGTAAGCCGCATGCACCAGCGGTTCCCAATCGTACGTCTCCACCAATTCCCGGGTCGCTCTTGTGCATTGTCATCAATTAAAAATTATTTTGTGACGCCGATCGGCATATTCTGGGCGTTTAGGGTGTATAACGCTGTTCAAATCGGCCAATTGTCGTTAGTAGCGTGCACCGTCAACTGTTTCATCTGGTTTTAAAAGCTCGTACCAAATCATACCACGCTGATCCCAGAAAACACACAGCAATGGCTTGCTGCAGAAGCGATTTGGTTTGGCCGTTGTTTTAGGCTTGTGGCCGGGCGGTCCATACGATCGTTTACGCTTGGGATTGGAGAAATACACCCATATTTCATTACCCGAAACGATTCGATGCAATAAAAGGCTTCCCTTTGAACCGAAAGAGCAGCATTTCACAAGTGGTTTTTCGATGTCCGCAAATCGTAGGGTGGAGGCACGAAATTCGACATTTTTAAGAGCGACAAAAATGCAATGTTGTATGAAACGTAACAAACAATGAACTGAATATTGTTGACAGATGACAGACGAAAAAAACAAGACATTTGGAAAGGTTTAAAAATACTCCTAGCGACATCTATGGGCTAATAGCTGAAAGTCTCATTTCATAGGTATATACCGGTAAGAGACTTATAATAAATTGGAATACAGAGATTTCATTTACATTTGCATTTAACCCGTTATATCAGACTTTTGATTAAGTAAACAAGTCATATATTCGCCGCGCCTCAGTGTATTTTAATAATTTATGACTTATTGGAAACAGACCGCGCTAGTCCATATTTAAGACGCCCTACATTTTTGAAAAGTGCAAAATTGAAGTTCCTTTGACTTTTCAATTATATCTTTTATTTGTGTAATATTTTTTTTAATATTTTTGATTGGAGACTGGATTTATAATATGACTAAAGGTGTTCCAAAGCGAATAGTTGAATTTACGTTGAACTCGCAGGTTTTGATTGCCAAAGAAGTTTAGCCTACTCATATATGGAATAACGCATTTACTTTATTTATTTAAAAAAATTAAACAATAAAAGCCTAGCGACACGCCGTGGCTCATGCAGTTTTCCATTGTTGTTGGTTGTTTTTTTTTTTGCCGTTTTTGTTTTTTAATATTGCGCACCACTTGCTAGTAAAAAAGCAGCAAAAGCCACGCTGACCATGCGGCGAGTATTTTCTTTACCCCGACCGAGCAGTTGAAGAGGCTCATTCGTGCGTAACCAATGAACAGGCGAGGTACTTTTGCCCATTTGGAATTGTTCTTTTTACTCCTAGCGGCATTTCTCCAGCTTATGATTTGTGTTAGGTTTTTGTATAGGTGATTTAAATAGCTGAAATGAGCGAATGTTAGGAATATTACAAAAAATGGGTTGTGCACTAAAAGAATATCGCTCGAGGTGAATAAACTCAGTCCGTTTAGGTTGAGGGGGGGCGGGGGTGGAATAATTGAAATTTATTGTAAAAATGGTTTTAAGTAAAGTAAATTTAAAAGGAACATGGGAATAATAATGTAAATAATATATTAAACAATTTTCTAATTTATTTGTGCATATCTTAGTAATTTAGTAAACAAAAAATATGTACATAAATAGAAAATTAGCTAAATTAAATCAAAGCACACAACCATAAATCTAAGTAAAAACTAAGATAACTTGAAAATAAGTCGTAAATAGGAAAATAGATATGTATAAAAATTAAAGATATAAAAAAAGTGACATATGAGAAAGAGAAACGTAAGTAAACAGAAAAAATACAAAAACTCCAAATAAATGAACTGACCGCATATGAAAGTAACCTATAACAATAAAATCCAATACAATCCACATAAAAAGTATGATTGCAGCAAAATCAAAATTAAAAAAAAAAAACTACTTTTAAAGGCAACGGAGATTAAAAAAATTCAAGGAATAATGGCAAAATGGTGAAATCCTCAGTGCCAGTGGAAAAATATTCCTAAATAGGAGTCGTACGTATGTATTTAAATTCAGTCAATCCACAAACACTTAACTAGGGTTAATAAAACAACAACAATAACAAAAAACTTGTCAGGTAAACAGATTTATATACTTTGTACGATCTATATCGAAGTGAATTTAACTTGTGTACGTTTGAAACGGCTAGATTGAGTGACTCCTTACGGTAGGCAAACAATTAAGTCCAGTCTATTAAATTGTGTGTTCAATGAAATGAACCTTAACAGGCATATGAACTCTATTTGAAATATTTCAACGAGTTCTCATACGAATGGCTGCCTAACAGAAACCTAGTACTTGTGCGCTTTTACCACACATTCGCCCTTTCCACAATAACTTCCTGAACTGTTTCTTGTTCTAGTGAGGAGTTTACAAGGTGAGGTGAGAAGTTTACGAGGTGAGTTCAAAAGCAAAGAGATTTTTTATTTTTCTCAAAAAATGTATTTTTATTTATTGATTAATTTTTTTTTTTTACCCTTTCAAAGTGAGCCTCGCTAATATAATATACTTTTGCCCACGCTTTTTCCATTCCTAGCAATAGTTTTTATCTAACGCAAGGTGTCGCAAAATTAACCATCAAATTTTTTTTGTGAATAACTTTTTTACTAAATAAAAATGCATGATTTTCAGTGATGACAGCTGCAGCTGTTTAATTCACAAGTGTCAAATATGATAGACGTACGACGACATTTGCAAAAATTGAAAATATTCCGATTAATTTGGCGCCAGTTTGTACGATCAAAAAATTAAGGAAGAATTTTTTTTAAGAACTACGGTGACATTTTATTTCTTTTTATTTGACTTCCTGATCAGTTTCTATTTTTTCTCATGGGGTGAAGTCGATGAATGCGGTGTCTGACGCATTATTACGGTATTTTTGGTAAAAAAATTGACATTGTTTGATCAATTTTCTTTTCGATAGCAGAATAGTAAGACATATGCAACAAAAAAAAAAACAACAAAAAATGTTAAAAAAAGCGAACTTAATTTGCCATATCCGTAAACAAATGCAACACATGGACTGAAAAGTCTACATAGATGACACTAGTTATATTGCATCCACGCCTTTTACCAGTTAGTACTAACTTTAAAAAGACAGCTGTTAAAACTTCATGATATTCTATTCATTAGTTCGTGAGTTATTGTGTTAAGAGTGACGCTACTTTTGTTATTTTCAAAACAATGAATCAAAAAGAATTTCGTTCTTTAATTTTACACTGCTTCTTGATGAGAAAAATAAACCGTTCAAGCGAAGCAATAACTTGAAAAGTGTTCTGGGGATCCCGCACTATCAGTAACAACAATCAAACAATGATTTGCTGACCTCTAACGTGATCGGAGGTAGATACACCGATGATGCACAACGCAGTGGGCGTCCAAATGAGGCGGTAACACCAACAAATTTCAACAAAATCCACAAAATCGTTTTGTATATAGATATATACATATATATATAATTGACGCGTACACCCTTTTTGGGTGTTTGGCCGAGCTCCTCCTCCTATTTGTGGTGTGCGTCTTGATGTTGTTCCACAAATGGAAGGACCTACAGTTTTAAGCCCACTTCGAACGGCAGATATTTTTCATGGCAGAAATACACTCGGAGGTTTGCCATTGCCTGCCGAGGGGCGACCGCTATTAGAAAAATGTTTTTCTTAATTCTGGTGTTTCACCAAGAATCGAACTTACGTTCTCTCTGGGATTCCGAATGGTAATCACGCTCCAACCCATTCGGCTACGGCGGCCAAATCAAAATCGTTTTAAGTTATCGAAAATTGAAGTTGCGTGAGTTAGCTGACATCGTACAGATATCAAAAGAACTTATTGGCTTTATATTGCATGCGAATTCGACTATGAGAATGCTTTGTTCAAATTGTGTGCCGCGTTTGCTCACTGTTTTGTTTCATCACGACAACGCACCGCACCGCGTCGCAAGTCAATCAAATCAATGGCAAAACTATATACAGTATGTCAATTAATTGTTTGCAACATGATAAAAGCTTCTTAAATATATTTTAATAGCTTTATTTTACCAACTTAAATAACATTTTCGAAATTTTAAATACACATTATTTTTGTCACTTTTATTTTTAACATATTTATGGCAGCAAAACTCAAACTTCAGGACAATAAGTAAAAAAAAAAACATAAAAATCTGTAAAAAAGTTCATTCTGTGCTGTCAAATAATTGTTTACATTTTCAAATATTATGTGACTTTTGTAAGGAAAATAAAGGTTTGTGATTTTAATATTTAGTGTGACGGCCTTAAGCTTCCATTACAGAATGCAGACGACGGGGCATGGAATGTATAAGGTTCTTCAGGTCGTAAGTCTCTGGTATTTTCTGCCATTCAACCTGAATGGCGTTGATGAGAGCGGTTTTATTAGATGGGCCGTGTTTGCTCACTTTCTTCTTTAAGTACGCCCACAAATTCTCTATCGGGTTCAAGTCGGGACTCTGGGCTGGAGTATCAATGACTTTACTGCAATTATAAAGTAGCCAGGTCCTGCAAAGCAACGACTTGTGTTTAGGGTCGTTATCCTGGTATAACTTGTATTTTAGTTTATTAGGGTTTTCTGGGTCAACAAATCCAAACTTCATCGCGCTTCTTGACAACTCATTTTTGAGAATGTCAAGGTAATACTCCTTTGCCATTACATCATTAAAAATTCGCAGCTCACCCACACCATTCGACGAGATGCAACCCCATACCATCACTGAAAGTTTGCCAAATTTTACTGTGGGTATTATATTTTTTGTTGCAGAGCTGTGCTTGGCTTTCTCCAAACTTTACTGGGTCCATCATGACTATACAGCATAATTTTTGTCTCGTCACAAAAAATTACGTCATCCCAATATTCCAATGGCTTGTCTATATGGGAAACAGAAAAACTAAGCCGCTTTTCTATATTAACTGCGGACAGTAATGGTTTTTTTCTGGCTATTTGCGAAGAATATTTGTGCAGTCTTAAAACTTTCTGGACAGTCTCATGACTTACAGTTTTTCCACAGTCATTTTTTATATCAGATGCCAACTGCCTCAGACTCGTTTGAGGGCATTCGCTGATCTTTTTTAAAATTTTTGAGTGATCTCGTCTAGAAAGCTTTGGTGGTCTGCCTCCTGAGTGCTTTAATTCAAGCCTGTTTTCTTTTTATGCGCGTACAATAATATTATAAATAGTTCTGAGCTTAATTGAAAACATTTCCGCCAACTCTTTAGCCGACTTCCCCTTATAATAGTTAAAATAAACTAACTGAATAACATTTTCATTAATTCGTTTGCCCGGCATTGCTTAACTGATTAAAATGTTCACTTTTCAAAAGCATAAGTCATACTAAATGTGTGCTAACAATGAACGACTACGACACGCGTTTATTTGCGTTCAAAATAAAAGTACCGTTAGCTAGCTTCAGTTTAATTTCAAGTTGTGTTTGCATTTTGCAAAGAATTAATTAACAAAGCAATATTTGCCGAATTGTAATGCTGCTTGTTTATTTTACTGTTATATTTTGGTTTTTGTATATGTTGTACGTAAAACGGGTAACGAATATTGCCTTTATTCATATTGTAAAAAAAATTGTCTAAGAAAAGACATTTTAGATGATAAGGCGTAAACCTAAATATGAGCTTATAGAATTTTTTTCATTTTGCAAACAATTAATTGACATACTGTACATGAATTGAGCTTCGAACTCCTCCCACATTCGCTGTATTCGCCATATTTGGCTCCTAGTAACTACCAGCAAATGAAGAACTTATCGCCAAAACTGAGGCTTATTTTCAGGCAAAAGTTAAATTATTCTACAAAAGTGTTACTGAAATGTTGGAGCGGCGCAGGAGTGATTGCGTTGTTCTTGATGTAAATTACGGTGATGAATAAAGCTAATTTTGAACAAAAAACAACTTGTTTTTTTAGTTAGGCCGGGGCTTTCCAGCCCATACGTTATGCTCAAAATATGCGTACCAACACAACAAAAGAAAAGTACCGAAAATAAAATGCACGTTGCCCTTGAAACTTGAAGTGATCTTATTTTTTGAGCTCACCCTTCCACGATCTTTGCTTGGCGAAGCCATATGGTATTGTAATAGCTTAAGTAATATTCAAAAATTTCGATTTATATATTTAATTAGAAGTTGCATAGTGTGTTCCTGGTAAACGTATAATAAATTGATTTAAACTCCGGTGTAATGCATAAATTTTATAAAAAAAAATTTACAATTCAGCTTGACGAGCTTTGTATGCAAACGCACAAATTAATTTGCTCGGTGCTATTTTGAACATTAAATCTTAAGGCAGCAAGAGCCATGTATGAATAGACTCAAATTGACAAGAGAAACTAACGGGTATTTTGATGCGCGTGGTCTATGCAGAGAACGTTGTCTGAGTTGAGTATCTCGCTGCTTATTTGTGGTGAGAAAAGTGTCTATGGTGATTTATGTCCATCAATTTCCCCTTAAAACTGCACGCGTTGCTCCCATTAAACTATGTCCATAATCAACCTTTTCTGCATATGTGTGGATAAAGGGGATATAAGAAAATGTGATTGCTGTCATTCTTCAAACTAAAGTGTGTATGTCAGGGCTTACTCTAGCTAAGTAGTAGTTCATTTTGATACATTACTTAGAAATTTCCAAAACATTTGCTTTAAAAACCGGAAGAATAGATATTTCATTTTAGTCCGAAGATTATTTTACATATCCTTTTCCAAATAACCCAAAATAAAACAGGATTTTTAATTATTTGCAAACAATTTTTCGAAATAGTCCGAATACAGGGTCTGGCACCCGAAGTGTAACCAATTAAAAGGGTCATAAATTTAGTTTAGAAAATTACTTTTATTCAATGCAAAGTAAAAAATGTGTGCAAATAATACAAAATTAAGAATCAATTAACTCTTGCTCGATATGATCACCTTTTGCCTTGACTACGGCCTTGAGACGGTCCACAAATGAATCGCAAGCTGCCCGAATGTGACTTGCTGGTATTTTAGTCCACCCGCGGACAACCACTTTTTTCAGCGTCTCGAGGCTGGTGAATCTTTTAGTTCGGATCTTGTTCTTCAAAATGTCCCAAAGCGAATAATCCTTCGGATTCGCTTGTGGTCGATTTGCGAGCCATTGTGTGGACGTTATGAAGTTCGGAACGTTGTTTTTTAGCCATTCTTGGTTCACTCGAGCTTTGTGAGACGGTGACGAATCCTGTTGAAACGTCCATGTTCTGCCACCGAATTGTTTGTCTGCCAACGGCTTCAAAGCAATCTCCAAAATACTTCCCTGATCATATTTCGCATTTACCTTGACGCCAGGCTCAATGAAAATGATTGGAGCGCGCCCATTTGCGGTTACAGCGGCCCAAACCATTACCTGTGCCGGGTGCTGGCTCCTGGTGGCCAATCGATGACTCAAATTTTCGTATGAACGGTCGGTCAAATAACTCCTATCGTTTTGGGAGTTTACGAATTGCTCAATTTGAAACATTTGCTCGTCAGAAAACACAATGTACGGCAACTTTCGGCCAAACGAAGCAGCTCTTTCGCTTTCTCAAGTCTGTTTTATTGCTGATTTAGTGTGAGATCATGCGCCGTTTGGATCTTGTAAGGCTTGACTGTGAGATCATTTTTCAGTGGCGGATGCTATGGTCAGATATTTTCAGTTCTTTAGCCATTTGATTGGCACTTCGGGGGTTTCGCTCAAGTCGCTTCTTCTTTTTTTGAACAATTTCACGTGACGTTGCAGTCTTTGACCTTTGATGACCATGACGTTTCGCGATGCTACCGGTATCATTGTAACGAGTAATGGTGCGACAAACAAAAACTTGATTTATTTTAGGGTGCTCGAGTAGGTGCACGAACAATCGCTGGTTGTTTTTCCAGCCAAATATAATGCAATCCCATCGTTTGAAATCCATTACTGAATTTCTTTTTTCGTGTTTACTCTTGTCAAAATGCTTCCGCGCGCTTGTAAACAATACTCTGGACTGTCATTTGACCGACTAATAGAGAGCTGATGCCCGTGCATCGGCATCAGCTGAGCAAGCTGTCTAAGTTTGGTTACTCTTCGAGCGCCGGACCCTGTAGAGCAATTCACAATCGAGTACAAATAACCCGACACAATGGTACGCGCTAATTGTGATGACAATCTCATCCACTTATTTTTTGTGTTGTTTTTTGATTATTGTCTCATGATACCAGATTATTTACACTTGTTTATGAACTGCCCCATGTTTATATGTAGGAAGAATAAATTTGAAAATTTTCTTAAAATATATTTTGCGCTGTATGTCAGCCATTCAAATCTAAATGTCTTAAATATGAATGCTTTTACAACTGCTCAATTTTAACATAACACACAAACTCCTGCTGAGTTTTTGAGTACGAATAAATGGGAAATAGATATGTATGTACACATTTATATTAATTTACACGAAAGGAAAAAAAGTGCATTTATAAAAAAATCTCTTTATCGATTATGCAAACTGCAAGAGAGAAAATGGGAATTGAAAAATGACTATCCAAACTGGATGTTGAAAGTATGTTGCCATTTAAATGTTCCTCCTCCGATGTACATATGTATGTACTTATCCATATAAACATACAGTTGTAAGTATGCAACAAGTTAAAACTCGTTCACATTTGTATAAAAATGGGTATGAACGCACGATTCTATGTATAACTGTATAATTGTATATACCGACATTCGTAGCATTAGAGAATTTTCCATTAAAGCAAATTGTCAGTTCGTATGCAGCTTAGAAACTCAATAGAGTTCGGGTGAAAACAATTTTTGTTATATAAAAGTGTAAATAAATAAAATATGTATGTATGTAGCTAAAACTAGGCACAACATGCAGATTCAAAAATAAAATGTAAAAAAGAACAACAAAAACAAAAACATAGAATAAATAAAATCATTCTCACTTTATAGCCGTTTAGCTCACTCACCTTTTCAATCATTCAATTCACGAAATTGGCGACTGATACACTCACTTGCTCACTCACTCACGCACTCACTCACTCACTCAACTCATTCACTCACTCGCACACTTACTCATACTCACATTTGTGTAAAACAAAAAAATTATAAGCACTTACACACATTCACTTCATTCGATGGCATGCACTTTACTTGGTAAGGATTGTGAAACAATTGTCACTTGCTTATGCAAAAAAAAAGAAGAAATATAAAACAATTTAAAAAAAAAAAAAACGAAAAAAAATGAAAAAAGCAACTGAAAAAATTAAAAAAAAAAATTAATAATTCTTCAGTATTCGTATTTTTCTCAATATCAATTTGTATTATAGTGTACAAAAACCTTAATTAAGCAGTAGTTAAACAATCTTTAAATTGTCGAAACAAATTTAAAGCCTACTTATTTGTGTTGGCAGCAGTTGCCAGCTGCAGAACAAATTCTCAGTTTGGTAGTAGAAAAAAATGTAATTCAATGGTGTCACTTTTAGCAAATAAGCAGATAAATATAACCAGTTTTACATAAAAGCACGAAAAATGGAATTGGATTTGAGTAAATAATTTCCATTTTCAGGAACGATAAGAAAAAAACTGTCATTCAAAGTACTCAACTCTAGTTACATACATACTTTTCAAACTATTGGAAATTTGGGGATACCAAAACTTTAAAAAACGTTTATCTTTATCGCGAAGCCTTGAGCCTAATATGCGGGCTAATCAACAACTTACACGTATGAGCGTTTCCGTGTCATGTGCTCCATGCACGTTTTTGGACATTCTCGTCAGCACAAATAAATTGAATATAGCCCGTAAAGTTATGAGAATCCCACTTCCAAAGTCGCAGTGATTACATTATCAGCTAATAGTAAAGAAAAATAAGAAAAAATCTGAGGATTGTTCTTTCAAAAATGCATAAAAGCGTTTTTTTTTTTATTTGCAATAAAAAAAAGTATAGATTTTTTCTCAAATTATATTTTTTTTTAATATATTTTCTTCCAAAAAAGTACTTAAAATTTAGGTATACAAACGTTCAGAAAAACCGAAGATATTTCATTTTAAAATTTAAAATTATTAAGACATTTTTTTTTATGGGAACCCCACTGTGTAGTCAACGAGCATTTTCGTTAACTGTTCTTTCAACGAAAAGAAAAACACGCTATTCCGAAAAAATACAATTTATTTTATATATGTACATACATATATTCGAAGTTAAGGTAAATAGAAAATTACGGCACGGCACCTCGAATTAATCTGCGCGACGTGGTATACGATCCAATTGCGACTGACTTTGCCCTGCAGTTGGGCGTAGATATATACTTTCTTTGATTGCTGCGCAGAGAAATTTCCCAAAGTTTGTATGTATGTATATACAGGTGTTAGAGTGCATGAGAGAGGGCAAGTGCCGCGTTTATGTTGGTTGCGCTGACTGCGCTGCTTTCGGCATAACCAAACACCCACCATGAAACTTGCAGTGATTACTGGCCACAGCCTAATAATAATAAAAAACAAAAAAAAACAAAATCTTGCGTGCGTTGTTTTTAAAAAATTATAAAAAAAATTTTCCAAAAAATTCTCAAGCGTTATAACTTAGAGTTATATAAGGAGCCTATGGAGCCATTATTCAACGTCTTGGTGCACTTTGCCCAACAGGTGCATTGAGAACTACTCCAACGGCAGCGCTTTAAAGAATACTCAGCTTGTCGTCGACTGATATTGGGGCGGAATGCCTAGCAACTAAGTCCGCCGTAAGACTCAGCGCGACAGGCGAATTTATCTGTAAAACATTCGGACATAGCTCAATAAGCATTAGTTATAGCTATATGACTACGAAATGCAATTGGGGGAAGAAATTCCGAACAACAATAGAAGAAGAGGGGTGAAAAAAAAGGAATGAAACCTAACCCAAATACTCTTAATATATTTTCCGATGGCTCGAGAATGTTAGACGGAGTAGGGGCAGGGATCTATTGCGCAGAGCTAGGCATGAGGCAGCCATTTAAGCTTCCTGACCACTGTAGTATCTTTCAAGCAGAAGTCTTTGCGGTAGGAAAGGCTGCAAAAAAAGCAATCGCAAAGACATCAAGCAACTCCAAAATAAATATATACGTTGACAGCCAAGTGGCGATAAAGGCAATAAACTCATATGAAATTTCATCTAAAAACGTTCTTAGGACTAGGGAAGCCATAGAGAGACTAGCCGCAGACAGACGGTTGCATATCTATTGGGTAGCCGGACATAAGGGCATTGCAGGAAGCGAAATTGTAGATGAGATTGCCAAAAGCGCTGTTTAAACACAATTCGTACAAGAAAACGACATACTGAAACCTTTAAATACGGTATACAAAGACATCGCTGCGGATATGAAAATACGGATAGATAGGAGGTGGAATAATTTAGTCTCTTGCAGAACCGCAAACATCATGTGTATACAGAGTGCAGATAAATACGTTCGATTCGTACTAGCTCTGTCTAGAAACGATAGCAGAACTATTGTAGGTTTGCTGATAGGCCACAATTTGCTAGCGGCGCACGGATATAAGTTAGGAATTACAAACAACGACAGCTGCAGATTTGACAATGAACTAGAAGAGAGGAAAACGCTAGAACACCTTCTATGTTCTTGCCCTGCATTAACTAGAACCAGATTAAAATGCTTAGGAGCTTTACAATATGAGAAGTTCGCAAACCTTTCGGGGATAGAGCTCCAAAGTTTACTTAGATTCGCAAAAGACGTAGACGTATTACAAGATGTCTACTACAAAGAAACGTAAGGGTCACGCTTCATCTGGTAACACTAAGGATCAATAGGTCTATGTGATGGCTTTCAGCCAGCCAGGTCAACCTAACCTAACCTAACTTAGAGTTTTTCATAAATATTTTTTTTTTTTTTTTTTGTGAATATCTTGTAATCTAAAAATATTAGTTTTGTTCTACAACACAAGGTATGTAAAATGTATAGGAATGTTACGAAGAACCAAAGAGATTTTACTTAAATAAAAAAAAATCAATATTGCGTAGATCTCAAAGTCATTAAAAAAATGTATTTGAATCCCGTTAGCAAACTTACACTGATTATTGAGCGCATTCAAATCAATTGAAGAACAAATAAGGAAAAATCTGAGTAAGTGGGTTTTTCAAAAATGACAAAAATAAAAAAATGTTTCAAAACAATTTTCGAAACAATTTCATATTTCAATTTAAAAAATTCTATACAACAATTTGCAGCATAGAGTAGATCTCAAAATTATTAAATTGGAGTCCCACCATGAAACTTGCAGTCATTACTGACCAGAGCCTAATCATAAAAAAAATAAGAAAAAATCTTAGTTCTTTTTCAAAAATAATAATTACAAATTTACAGAAACAATAACTTAGAAATTTTTTTAAATGATTTTTTTTGTGAATACATTTTTTCCTAAACAGAGATTTTTAAAATGTATAAATGTTATGCAGAACCAAATATATTTTACTTTAAAACACTCTACAGAAATTTCCACCATTGCGAGGATCTCTAAATTATTAAAAAAAAAAATTATTTGAGTTCTACTTGGAAACTTACAGTGATTATTGAGCACAGTCTAATTAATTAAAAGACAAATAAGAAAAAAATCTGAGGAAGATTGATCTTCATAAATGGCGGAAATAAAAAGATGTTTCACAAAAATTTTCAAAAAATATATATTTTTTGTATCAAAAATTTTTTTGTTTTAAAGAGTTCCAAAAAAATAATATAGATTCTTTCGCCAATAATTTTTTTTGTTGTGAAGATGTTTTATTCTAAAAACGTCTAATTTTATTCTAAAAGACGGTATGTAGAATTTAAAAAAATTTTACAAAGAACGGAAGTTATTTCACTTCAAAAAGCCCTATGGAATAATTTCAGCATTGAGTAAATCTCAAAATTACATCTTTTTCAAAATTTTTTCAGGTTATTTTTGTGACATTTAAGCCTTTAGATAGAGTAATTTCCATAAGACTTAGTAGCAAAGTCCAAAAACTTCGACTATATGACATAGAATCGCTCATAGAAGTGCCTACATTCGAGAGCATCAAGAACGCAGAAGCTACATCCCAGCCTCCTTTCTTTTCATAGCAAATGGTGGCAAATTCATGCCAACCTATTTAAACAAATTAATTTTTAGTACGAAAGATGTTATAGCCAGTTTGGGTACAGGCATTTTGACATTTCCTCCACCATATGTGTACAAGGTGGCGCAGAAAGTACCAGTCGATATTATATTACTGTAACTCAAATAATGAGAGTAAAATGCTATTTTCTTAACGGCATATTTATATTATATATGGCAAGCAGAATATCTCGAGGCAGAAGAACCAGATGCGAAATATATGGATTCTACACCAAAGAGGAATTACTGAGAACAATATGACACTTAAATTAGCCAAAACAAAGGGAGGGCCAAGCCCCCCATGTTTAAGCCTAAAGGAATTAAACAGGAATAATTTAATACTCATCACACGAATTATAACAGGACATGGTAGATAGAATTATCATCTCACTAACCGGAAACATGCAGGTTCTGTAGGCAGAAAGATGAAACCGCCAAACATGTGCTGACATCCGGCCTAGTACTGATGCATAAGCGTCACACGTACCTGGCTAAACATATTTTACCGGAGGAGGAAATAAAAGTTAATAAATTAGGACGAATACTAAGATTTGGAGATTGAGGAAGTTGGGTCCAAGGAAATACTCTGAATCCATGGAGAATCCATGCTGCGGTGTGGCAATGCATTGCATTGTTTCATGTTTCAAAAATGGTATTTTACGAATTAACTCATACAGTTTCAGTCTTTTCTGTAGAATTTTGTTTCGCAATCCACAGATAGTAGTCCAAGTCCGTCAAAACGGGGGATTGATAAATTGATCAATTTCATTTTGCTCAGTCATATCAACTTTTAGAGGATACCAAATTTAGACATTGAGGCATACATGTGACTCCTCTTAGTGCCGTCGCGCGACTTTAAAGTCGACAAAGGTTGTAGTCCATCACCTTCATATGCGACTTTCTGAAGATTTGGCGTATTGTAAAAATGTTTAACTGAAACAGTTCTCGGATGATCGGCGTTAGACTTTCTCTCAAGCTGCTCGTTAAAACTTTGTATGCAATATTAAAAGGATGATTCATATGTATGTAGTTGGTGCCGATGGTAGTCATACGTTTGTAGAACCAAGTCCGTCAAAAGAGTTGCTGTATGTGATTTGTGGACTCTTCATCTGTGTACTTTCTTAGTTCAGCTCGTAACCTGACAATTACGATGATTTTTTATTCATAGTTATTTGTTTGCGGCCAACGTAGCCGAATGAGTTGGTGCGTAACTACCATTTGCAAGTCACAGAGAGAACATCGGTTAGAATCTCGGTGAAAGCAAAATTAATAAAAAATAGTTTTCTAATAGCGGTTGCCCCTCGTCAGGCAATGGCAAACCTCCGAGTGTATTTTTGACATGAAAAAGCTCCTCATCAAAAATATCTGCCATTCGGAGTCGGCTTGAAACTGTAGGTCCCTCCATTTGTGGAACAACATCAAGACGCACATCACAAATAGGAGGAGGAACTTGACCAAGCACCGAAAAAGGGTGTGTGCGCCAATTATAGGTATACAAGTATGTATTTATTTGTTTGTTTATAAGTGACTAGCATTCTTTGGGTCCGCGTTCGAGGATCAATGTGAGACTAAAAAATCAAAAGACGGAAAAAGTTGTTGCTAATAGCGATTGACCCTTGAGATGCAATGGCAAGGAAACTATACCTAGGAAACTAGCTGTTTGGTCGGGTTGGGTCCAGAGGTAGAGGGGTGTTAGATGAGTGGATTTGATGGGTCATGTGAAAAGGTGGTTAGTGTCGTGCGGGGTGCCTTTACATGCTGCACATATGTTTAGTATGCCGGCGTCGATTCGGAATAAGTAGGAGTTTAACCTGCTACAGTATCCAGAACGTAATTGTGCCAAGGTTACCCGGGACTCTCGGGGAAGTTGGAACTTTTCGCCTGCGATTGATGGTAGTTGGACTCCGATGAAGGCATTCTGGGGTCGGGGGCTTAAGAAGGTGATGAGAGTCTCCCGATGAATATCGTTCATGGCCTGTCTGTACACTGTCCGATCCAGTAGCTGTCTGTCTGTTTTGTCTAGCATCTCGTCCGCATAGTTGAGGAAATGCTTCCTGATCTGCCTGGGAGGTGATTCAGGCTCAAGCAGGTGTCTGCATGGGGGAGGCCTGCGGTAACACCCTAGCAGAAACTGCTTACCGAGTAGTTTGTTATGCTCCTTAACAGGCAGCATATGTAGATGTTTTATAGGCGATATCAGAAGGCATCCTGTCGCAGTCTTTAATGCAGTGTTTTGGCAGGTCTGAAGCTTCGTCCACTGCGATCCACTGGTTCCAGGCGACCAGACAGACGCAGCATAGTTTAAAACAAGTCGGCCTATTGCTTTAAAAGTCGACAGCAGTATTTCCTTGTCTTTGCCCCAAGTGCTGCCGGCACGCGACTTGAGAACCTTGTTGCGATTCTGTACTTTAGTTGCAGTAGCGGTTGTATGCGCTGAGAAGGAGAGCAAGCTGTCAAAGGTAACTCTCAATATTTTGGGGTTGTTAACCATCGGAATTTGTGTGTCATCGACTATCATCTTGAGTTGTAGCTTGATCTTCTTTGTCCTGGTGGTGAGAGTTGTCGCCGTGGATTTAGTGGGGGAGAGTTGTATATTCCTCGCAGTGAAGAAGCGAGAAAGGCTGGCGAGGTAGTCGTTTATCTTACACATTCCCATGGCAGCCGGTTCTACGTTACCGGAATGACTCGGGGTTTTCCCAACCAAGGGCTGCCGCCCCAGTAAACTAGCCGTAGCTGCTTCGAAGATATTTCACGCTGCTGCGCCAACTGAAATACAAATAAGTAGGTTCATATTTCAATGCTTCATTGAATTTTACAAAATTGTATACACTCTACGTGTCATATGTGTTTTCTTTTTTATAAATGTGCACTTGCATGTGCGTGTATGTGTGTTTGCGTGTCTTTGCTATGAAGTAATACTTAAAAATTGTGTCAATTTTGCACCTATCTAAAAATAATTTCGCTCGAAGTGTCTCACACACACTGAAAAAAAATATCAATTCTTTCTTGAAACACACATAAATAAATATTTTAAGCTAGCAAATTAATTGTGAATAAATAGGTTAAGTATCTTATTAAGTAAATTGTAAACAAAATTAAGAACTCTATAGAACTATAAAACAATTGCTAATAGAAAGTTAATAATTTTTATTGAAGCAAACTAATTAAATTTTTAGGCAATCGAAATTAAGGTAAACAAATATTCAGCGACACAGAAGAATGTAAAAATGACGGTAAATTAAATAAAAAGTTGCAAAATAACTGAGACCTAATGAAAATCAAGAACTTGTTAAGTAGCTCTAAGTAAATTAATTTTAATTAAAATTGAAAAAAGGAAAAAAATTTTACATAAAAATACAAACACGTCTTCTTCTTTGTAAATTACTAATTGTGGCTGAAAAATAAGAGGAAGCAGGAGTGTCGGCAATTGCAAATAAATAGACGTATGACATTTAATTCATTTAAGTGAATTGTATGAATTTAAAGAACTCATAATAATAAAAAATTAAAAAAAAAATTAACTAACTAAAATATCAATGAAAATATTTTACGTTATTTTAAGCACTATCCAGAGAAATTGTTAAGTGATAAATCTAAATATAAAGAGCAACAAAAACAATGGTAAATAAATGAGTCGACAAGTTCAAAAGAAGAAGAACTAACCAACAAAAGACAAGGAAGCAAATTTGAAGAAATAAATCACAAAAATAATGAAATCTATTCACAGTTGTTGTTGTTGGATTTTTCTTTATTTATTTCTTTTGTTCGCAGAAAAAAAAAAAAAATATTTAGGTAAGTAACATTGCACGACGTCACATATTGCGTAGGAAGGATTTTCCCGAAGAAAAATTTCAGTTGACTAAATTTCAATTGATTCTTAGCTAAGTGAAGTAGGGAAACTAACGCTAGAGGTGAGTCTTTACTTGACTTTATTCTCGTGGGGCAAAAGTAACCTTGCGATGTTTTTTGGCTGTAATTTAAAAAAAAAAAAATGAAAAACTTTGATTCTTCTTGTGGATTATTTTTATTTGGTCTTTTAATTTTTTTACATCATGTCGAGAATATGATGCCATGTAAATGGCCGCCGCTACTGTTGATTGCCGTTTGAGCCCTTTTTATGGCATTTTCCATCACTTTGGCCAAAACTTCCGGTGATAGGTCCTCACATTCTTGACGGATATTGTCTTTAAGAGCTGCAAGAGTCTGAGGCTTGTTGACATAAACCCACGACTTCAAAAAGCCCCACAAAAAGAAGTCTGGAGCGGTCAAATCAGGCGATCTTGCTGGCCAGTGCAAATCGCCAAAACGGGAGATTAGGCGCCCGGGAAATGCATCCTTCAGCATATCGGTTGTGGCACGTGCAGTGTGTGCCGTTGCACCGTCCTGTTGGAACCACATGTTTTCCAATCCCAATTCATCAAGTTGCGGCAAAAAGAACTTGTTGATCATTGATCTGTAGCGCTCACCATTCACAGTAACCGTTTGGCCCGCGACGTCTTCGAAGAAAAAAGGTCCGATGACTCCTCTAGCGAAAACAGCACACCATACAGTGACTTTGAGCGGGTGTAACGGCTCTTCGTGGGTTACACGCGGATTTTCAGTGCCCCAGTAGCGTAAATTTTGCTTATTTATGGAAATGGGCCTCATCACTCATGATTATTTTTGATGAAAAATCATCTTCCTCTTGGTGGTGATTAAGGATGGCTTAAGCGTATGTTAGACGCGATTGGCGGTCAGCAGCTAACAGCTGATGCACCGTCTGGACTTTGTACGGAAACATCTTCAAATCTTGTACCAAAATTCGCTGTAACGTCGTCTGGTCGATGTCGACGGCGCTTCCATGACATCCTCGGCTACAGCAGCAATATTCTCTGCAGAACGGCTACTCCGAGGTCTGCCACGCCTGGCAGCATCTCGTGTTGTGCCAGTCTCTTCGAGGCGAGCGGCTAAACGTCGCAGTGTTTCACCAGTAGGCGTTGGACGGCGAGGAAATCTGCGACGAAATTCACGTTGTGCCAAAGTCACCGACCGATTATTGGCCAAAAAAATAGTCAGGAATATTCCGCATTCTGGAGCAGTGTAGCGTAACATTGTTTATTAACGTGTATTTCGCATGTGTTTACTACACAAATGTCAAAACAGAACTGACATTAGGGGCCAATCGCAAAATTTATAGGATTTTCTGATAGGAGGACTATTCTAGCGCCACCTGTTAGAAAGCAATATTAGTGTGTTGAATTTAGGCACCTTAAGAGGTGGCGAGTTTCAAACCAAAAATCGTTGTCAGACCATCAATACATTGAATTTGAAATCGACATTAGATCCCCTCAAGTCGGTAAGTTTCGAAATATACGAATAACCGACTGAGGAGTTTACAATAAAAAACTAAGAACTTCACTGCCAAAGATAGTCCCTAAAGACCACACTACATGTAGAGCGCTGGATAAATTGGTTAATCAGGTAATTAAATCAATGAATAGCCCTTTAGCAGCTAGCTGCCCGACTGTCAAGCTCAGAGGAGAGTCTAAACCACCTTGGTGGACCAAGCAACCAACCTTGCTACAAAATAGAACATTATTTAAGGGTTACATGGGTTTCGTCGGGTGAAAAAGGCCTATTTTCATTTTTTTTTTTCTATGTAAAAAAGTATTTATTAAATTCAAACTTTTTTTCTGTCTTAAAGATACATATTTAAAGAATAATTTCTGAAAATTTCAAAAAACAAAAATGTTAACTCCTCCATTGTAACGTCATTTCCGGTGACCCTCGAAAAAAGGTGCGTCCGCGTTGTCAGCATGACTCCTGACAGGATTATCGATAATGAAAAAACAAAAATAAGTGTTTTAGTTAAGACCATAAACTCGTGCTTGAACGAAGGAAAGAAAAAAAATTGGAATTTTGGCAGATATTTTTTCAAAAAATTAATATTTCGGTCAAATTTATTTGACATTTTGGTTTTTTTTTTTAAATAGTCGTAATTGAAAAAAATATCCTTCGTTCAAGAACGAGTAAATTATATCTCGAACACCTGTGTAAAATTTCATCAAGATCGGTTGAGTAGTTTTCGAGAACATTTGACAACCGACTTTGAAAACACGGTTCAGAGAAAAACGCGTTTGAAGTTTTGAGTAACAATAAAAGTGGCTTGGAGCGCACACCTTCCAAAGGCTGTATCTCCGAAACTATTATTCGGATCGACTTGAATTTAGGATAATATTCTTGAGATGTTGTAGAAATTAATAAGCCAAACAAAAAATCGATTTTTTGAACCCACGAAACCCATGTAACCCCTTATTCTCGCCAAGTCCACGACAGACAAGACCGAACTGAGAAAGTATAAAAAAGCAGTCAGAACAGCGCAACGTGAATCCTAGCAAAATTATTGCAAATGAATTGAAGAAACTTCAGAAGCGGCCAGATTAAGACAAATTCTTTCAAATACGCCATGTAACCTAGGCTCTCTACAGGATCAAGGGAATACATGGACTACGTCAAGTGAGGAATCATTAGGTCTTCTGCCAGATACACACTTCCCAGGAAACAAGCCGGTGAAACAAAATGGCGCCGCTAATCAGCAAAGGCAATCCGACCTAAGAAGTCTGTTAGGGACAAACGCAAAGATTGAATGGGCTATCAACACTTTTGGTACTAATAAATCACCTGGACCAGAGCGGTATCTATACTGCGGAATTGCAGTAATCACGGGATATTGTCTCACCGTTTATTAAAATTATCATTAGAAGTTGACTTAACATGGACAACATTCCGCTGGGCTGGAGAGAGACAAAAGTCTCTTTCATACCCAAGGCAGGCAGGTCCACACACACTAACCCCGAAGACTTCAGACCAATTAATCTTACGTATTTCCTCCTCAAGAATCTCGAAAGAATAGTGGAGGAGTATATACGGGGCGTTATGCCAATAAATAAGTTCTCCTCGACGCAGCATGCCTACACTAAGAGGAAATCTACAGAAACCGCCTTACACTCGCTTGTCGGGTTGGTGGAAAAATGTTTATCAGATAAAGAGTTTACCTTGGTTGCCTTCGTAGATATAGAAGGCGCCTTCAACAATATAAGAGCGAACGTTATAGTAAATGCTTTAGAAGACTTTGGAGTCGAACCACACGTTATTGCTCTGATAGAAGCTATTCTTGTCAGAAGAAAGATAACGGCTAATTTAGGCAGCACTACTCTAAGCAAAGACAGGTCTGCAGAGGCACACCTCAAGATGGTTTCCTCTCTCCTCTCCCCTGGTATGTGGCAGTAAACTCCCCATTGCTGATCCTGGAGCGAGGGGTTGTCTCGTCACTGCATACGCAGATTATCTAGCACTTGCTGTTAAAGGTAAATATTCTAACACCCTTATGGACATTTGACGCTCTAACATGGCCACGTTTAAGAGCTGGACTGAAAGTAGGGAACTCATAGCGATAAGCCCCGCAAAAACGGAAAAATAATTCTCTTCTCAAGGAGAGAGAGGCTCCTATAATCGCCCCGATGGTTTTTAAGCGAGTGGAGATTCCTTTAAGAGAGAATGTCAAGTACTTACTACTCATATTAGACAGGAAACTCACGTGGAAATCTAATATTGAGGAAAGAGTAAAGAAGGCCAACGTTGCATTATACACTTGCAAAAAAGCGGTCGGTATCAAATGGGGACTAACACCCCGTATTACGCACTGGCTCTATACTTCGGTAGTTAGGCCAATCTTAATGTACGGAATACTTGTATGGGGGCCATCTGCTCAAAAGGCGACTTACGCTAAAATCATGAGTAAGGTCCAAAGAACAGTTCTTTTATGCACCTCTGGTGCTTTAAGGACTACCCTAAACTAAGCGCTGGAAATGCTAATCAATTTTCCTGCACTAAATCTCGTAGGGAAATACGTGGCCGCCGCCTCGGCGCTCAGACTAAAAAGTATGGCGCTATGGAAAGACCGGTGCTTTGGCCACGCTTCCATTTTGCACTCTCTGAATAGTCATAAACAAGAAATAGACTACTCTATCCCTAGACTCACCTTTGAAAGGCTCTTCAAGACGAGTATACCGTCAAGAAGGGAGTGGCATACAACAAGGCCATGGAGAAGGGGGGAATTAAACTTTTATACAGATGGCTCCAAGCTAGACGATAAGGTTGGCTACGGAGTTTTCTCGAAGGAATTAGGACTGGAACTATCCGTTCGGCTACCAGACTACTGCAGCGTCTATCAGGCAGAGGTACTAGCTATAAAAGAAGTGGCTACATATCTAAATACGCACGCCGTAACAAAAACGATTATAAATATATTCTCGGATAGCCAGGCGGCCATCAAATCAATGAATGCGGCTTTACTAAGATCGAAGGTTGCACAGGAATGCCGGGCAGCTCTAAATGATATTAGTGACGTATTCAAGGTCAGCCTTATTTGGGTTCCGGGACATAGAGATATTGAGGGGAACTGTAAATCTAGCTAGCTAGCAAAGGTACTGTTCTACAATTGCTCCGTGACAAAAGTACCATTGGGATGCCTCTTGCCACTAGTAAATTTATAATGAAAAACAAAATTATCGAGAAGGCCAATAGGTCAGGGGAAGATGAAGATACATGCGTAACAGCCAGGCTACTATGGCCGCAAATAAACAAGAAAAATACGAAAGAATTGCTTAGCCTCTCAAAAGATGATATCTCGAAGGTTGTAGCTTGTGTCCTCGCTCATTGGCTATTTAGCAGGCATTCCTCGAGACTAGGAGTTTTCTCCCATGAATATTGCAGAAGTGGCAGAGATGAGGAAGAGGAAGAAACAGTTGAGCACTTCCTTTGCAATTGTCTAGCCCTAGCTAAAATCAGAGCAGGTTGTCTAGGTAAATACTTTTTTAATTCTCTTACAGAACGGTCTGGCGTGGGGTTGGCATCAATACTACGCTTCATAAAAGCCACGAAATTGTTCCACGAAGGAAGATAAATGAGGTTCCCGTGTAGCACAGTGCAGACCGACTACCACCATAACCTAACCTAACCTATTTGAGTATTATGCGTCGTTTACGTGAAGCAATTCATCTAAAAAGACCAGACTTATGGGCCAACAACTCTTGGTTTTTGCATCACGATAATGCACCGTCTCACACTGCACTCGTTCTTCGTGACCATTTCGCCAAAAATTCCACGCATATTGTTCCGCAACCACCGTATTCGCCTGATTTGGGTCCGTGTGACTTCTGGCTATTCCCAAAACTCAAGAGACCACTCCGGGGAAAGCGTTTCGAATCGATTGAGGAGATAAAAGCTGAATCGAAAAAGGTGCTGATGGCTATACCGGAAATGGACTATTTGGCATGTTCCGGGGATTGGAAAAATCGTTGGCATAAGTGTATTTCATCGAGAGGGGATTATTTTGAAGGGGATGGAATTGATTTACAAGAATAAATAAAGATTTTTCATTTTACAATCAAATTCACCTTACTTTTTGCCCGCATGATCTTACAAAAAACATATATATCTTCAATAAAAAAACTCTCTAGGAAGCGTCCGGGTCGATTTATTTCGAAAAATTTTAGTAAAGACTCGTTTTGATTCAAATGCAGAAGTACTACTTACCATCACCATATGTAAGTTAAAGGCGAACATATTAAAAGAATACACCTACTGGAAAGAGTTTATAAAAATAGTGTCCAAAATGAAGAACAGGGCACAGTACTTGAACACATTTGCTGGAGAGCTGAGAATAATACGAGAGAAAGTCAGTGTCTAAATTCATCTGGCGGCTCGGGGAAGGCATTCCTCAGCAAAATCATATTTTCACAATTTCGAGCCCAAGGAAAAATGGCGCTTTGTGCCTTCGTTAGACCAGTAAGGATAATTTGAAATAAAATTACAAATTTGCTAATTGTAATGCCTTTGAAGACGGTAAAAACATATTTCCACTTTATACGAAAATCCCAATGGAAACATTTTAATGTGATTTTCATTGGAGATTTCAGCCATATTTTCCCCGCTATTTGAAACTTATTCAAACCCTTGATAGCACCTTTTTTCAGCTACGCACTGCAGAACTCTTAACTTAAAGTCAATGAAGCTTGATACAATTTACACATAATTCGTGCAAGCCACCACCGCAACATTGTGCTAACATCTTTGGTGTTAAAGGAGTTGTGTTAGAGGCGTTTAATTGCTCATACGCTTGCGCTCGCCCGAACCGATAAAAATTGTTGGTTACTTTATGCGCGGACATTAATACTTCAGTTTATTTGTATAGGTAAGACATTTTTGCATAAAATTAAAAAAAAAAAAACAAGAACATACTTTAGACTTTAGTCGCACGGCGTAAAAGGCAGATAGAAATGCGATACGAAGAACCAGACTATGCTTTTCCGAAGGCTTTTGGTGTACCAAGTAACATCATGAGATAATTTTTTTTTTTCGAGTTAGATTCCGTACTCGTAGGTGGCCCACCAAAAAATCAAGTAACAGTAAATAAGTAAACACTATAAATTCAGTGGAGGCTATACAGAAGGATACAAACTAAATTAGGTTTAAAAGAGAAATAGTTGTATTTGAGATATGTATGTTTGCGGTGCTACAGAAAATTTAATTATATTACTTAACCTGAAAAATAGCCAAAAAACGTCTATTTTATAAGGTGCGTTTCATAATCCTAAGACACCGTTAATTTTTCAAAGTATTTTATTTTATAGATTTTAGAGGGAAATAAAAACTTTACACGCCGATTAAAGTAACAAAAGTTATCTGTCTTATTACAGAACTTCGAACTTTTTTTAATACATAAAGGAAATGTTTAGTAAAAACGTATTTCCAGGCGTTTCAGAATGATAAGACACTGTGTAATTAAAGTGATCGTTTAAGAAAAGTACACTTTTTTCAATTTTTTTTTCGTCGCCTAGAATACTTTAGTATTCTATGGAAGCACCATTTGCTTCCATTTGCTTTAGCGACGCAAAATAACTTTTTTTTCATCGATTTTGCTAACTTTTTACGTAAATTTACATCTACAGAAGCCCATTCTGCCTTAATTGCCGCTTTAAGCTTGTCAAATTGGCGATTGTTGGCG
>JAYXIM010047271.1:0-71383 GCA_037575425.1 Anastrepha fraterculus | reverse complement strand
AAACTGAAAATTGGCGATTTTTCTTTTGAAATCATGGACTTCTTAGTCTACTTATGTTTCAAACTGAGTAGAGACAATTCAATAAGCCTCACCGTCGATGGGCGAATCCAAGCAGCTAACAGATCGTGCGCGTCACTAACGAAGCTTTGCAAATCAAAACAGACAATACTATTTTATTCGGCACAAAACCATCATTACGCCAGTCTTATTTTTCATAGAGCTGAATCGTGGACGCTAATTGAAGTAGATAAAGCAAAACCGCAAGCTTTCGAACGAATACTCAGCAATTTTTTAGAGCAATCAAAGATCAAAAATGGCCGCCGTAGCCGAATGGATTGGTGCGTGATTACCATTCGGAATTCGGAAAGAAAGTAGGTTCGAATCTCCGTGAAACATCAAAATGAAGAAAACGTTTTTTCTAATAGCGTTTGCCCCTCGGCAGTGTATTTCTGCCATGAAAAAGCTCCTCATAAAAAATATCTGCCGTTCGGAGTCGGCTTGAAACTGAAGGTCGCTCCATTTGTGGAACATCATCAAGACGCACCCCACAAATAGGAGGAGGAGCTCGGCTAAACACCCAAAGAGGGTGTACGTGCTAATTATATATATATATATATCTCCATTTATATATGAGGCCAACGAATCTGATTAGCAGCCCAAGCATCTGACCGAAGGTTACAAGCCCAGGGTATCTTCTTGTTGAGATGAAAATGGGAATCTGGTTACAGATACGGAGCTGGTACTGAAATTATGGGGGGAACATTTCTCTAATTTCTCAATTGAAGACGACGGGGTGGATATTCCCTCACCTAGCTAATGGCGAGGTCATTCTCGCTATCCAGCGACTGAAGAATAACAAGACAGCTGGAGCAGATGGACTGCCAGCAGAACTGTACAGAACTGCTGATTGAGTGCCTGCATCTATTTAAAAGTAAAATATGGCGTGGAGAAAGCATGTCCAATGATTGGAATCTCAGTGTCCTTTGTCCTGTGTTCAAGGAAGGCGATCCTACTATATGCACCAACTACCGGGGGATCAGTCTAATCGCCAGCTCATGAAAGTTTTGTAATGTGTCAAAGACTAAAACCATATGCCAGCTCACTGATTGGACCATGTCGTTGTTGCTTTAGGTATTGAAAGTGCACCATCGATCAGATCTTCATACTGGGCCAAATCCTAGAAAAAACCCAGGAAAAAGATAACGACATAACCCGTCAGATCTTTGGATCGCCTATATGCCACAATGCTTGAGTTCGGTATTCCTGCAAAGCTGATTCCATTTTGAAAAATGGCATTGAGCAAAACGTCCAGGAAAGGACTCTCCGAACCGAGCGAGGTTTCAGAAAAGGCGATGCACTATCTTTCGACTTCTTCAACTTCTCCAGTGAAGGCGTACTGCGGAGAAACGCTGTTCATCGAAATTACCCTATTTCCACCAAAACTGTCCAGCTCCTTGCTTATGTCATTGACATCATAGGGCACTGCAAGCGCATTTCCGCATTTTCCGCTTTGGAAAGAGAGCCAAGATAGTGGGTCTGGCGGTTAACAAAGGCAAGGCGAAGTATATGTTATCCACCAGAAATAATACAAAGCGTTTGGGATCTAGCATTTCAGCTTCTGAGATTTGTCAAGGAATTTATATGTCAGCGTGGATATAAACCCACGAATCACTCTTGCTAATAGCTGGTACTATGGTCTCTAAAGCAAATGTGTAGCAGAGACCTCTCACGCACGACAAAACTAACACTCTACAAGACGCTTATCTTACCCGTTCTACTCTATGGCGCTGAAGCATGTCGTAGACTGAAGCAGCCGCTCTTGGGGTATTCAAGAGAAAGATACTTCGGAGAATCTTCGGTCCTCTACGTGTCTGACGATAACTACTACCACCGAATGAACCACGAGCTGAGTGAGCTTTTCGACGGGCCACGTCGTGCGTATGGATGCAGAAGTTCCAGCAAAGAAGGTGTTCAGATGGCAAGTTGCAGGACAACGACGTAGGGAAAGACCATGTCACCGATGGAAGGATCAAGTCGATAGAACCCTATCAATGCTGGGTGTAACAAACTGGAGAAGACGCGCACAAAGCAGAGGCGCCAGGTGAGACTTGTTGCAGTCGGCCCCAAATCGGTAACGGATTGTGCTCCTTGATCAGCCCGTATGCGTAAGGGAAGTAAGTAAGTAAGTATTGTAAATAGAAGTTGAATATTTTATACTTTGCAAGGCCTGTATGGAAATAGAAGGACATATTCAGGAATTGGTATACTATTCTAAGGGTCTGAAATTTCACTTAAGCGGCCACCAGCGATCTCAGGTTCACTAGCCGCTCTGCGATATACTGGGACTTAGTTCGTTTTATGCCTTCAATGGAGATCTTCATTACTATTATATTTATGGAAATTTTAATTACATTTTGCTGCAAAAGTCGGGCACAATTAAATTCCATCACTAAACGTTTACTTTAGAAGAAATCTGAACGCATCAGCTTTGGAAGTTATTTAAGTGTGAATTTCAATCTGTAAATGCGTTCAAGAGCACTTTCATTTCATGCAAGTGCACTAACACAAATGCACCACCACAAACGCACTGCACTAACGCGAGCACGCGCGTCGATGCACCCTTTAATACATGCGCATGTATGTGTATATGGACACCTACACACACACCACGACTACTTTGCCGTTTTATACTCTGCCTCTGCTGCCTCTTCTTCTTCCTGCTTATCACTTTTCTTTGCTTGCGCGTAGATATGCCTTGACAGTTGGCATTTGAATTTAAATTTACGAGCATGTGTTGCTTTGTTGTTGTACACATACTTCTCCATTGAGTTTATTGCAGCATATGCATTGCGTGTATGTTGTTGTTGTTTTCTTTTTTTCTATTTTGATTGTGTGATAAAAGTGTGCGCGCGGCTGCATGGCAATAGCAGCAAAGCTTTAAGTGAGCGTACGCAGGCACTCGTTGATATGCGATTACTTTTAAGTTATGCAGTCTGTCGCATCACTCCGATTGCACTGAAGTGTAACAAAAGAAATTTCTTCGCTCAGATATTGCAGTTTTACTGTATTTCTTCTTCTTTGTTACATTTTATTACCACTACTTATTCCTGTGCTTCGTCGCTTCCGTGCCGCTGCATCAAGACAATGTTGTAAAGCACACGCACACACACACACGCTCGCACACAGGCAGCGCACCTTGAAAAATATACCGCTATTCTACTTTGTATTTATTCTATAAATGCAGGTATTTCCTTCAAATATCTTTTTGCTTGAATAGAAGGCAGTATGCCAAGTGCTTCTACGCAAATCTAAGAAGGATAAGAAGAAGAAGAAGAAGAATAAGAAGATAGGAAGAAGTCTAACTGCACATATGTGGGCAAATGTATGTCTGCATGCTTTTCTATGGCGAAAGATACCACTATATATATATGTAATGTATGCAAACACAGTTGCGGACATAAAAATATGGACTGGTCGTAACAGCCGTAGAGCCGTTGGTAAAACTTGGCGCCTGAAAGGCATCACTTATGCCTCTGTGGTTTGGCGGCGATGGACTGTTCCACACATCAGGAACTATACAAACAGCAAAGAAGTATAAGCTTATGCATTACGGGTGTCATGAGTACAACCACCGGCGATACCCTAAATGCTATGCTTGATTAGCTGCCCTTCGAACTTAAACTCCATAAATATGGTTTCTGCCACGAAGATGGAGCTTGGGGGACAGAGAAATCTCTAAGATGCAGGATTAATAAAAAAATTAAAAATTCAAAAAACTGAAAAAAATAAAATAAGAAAAGAATGAAATAAAAAAAATGAAATAAAAATAAAAAAATGCTTAATGTAAAATTATATCTTCTCCATATTTGTGTCAGTGGTAAGAGAGGATTTTAACCCGCCACAGCCTTCCAATCTAGATTGTTTCTGTTGCCCATAGTTTCATTTGAAAGGAAATTTGATGCCAAAGAGTTTATTCAGAGTGTATTCACCGAAACTTGACGGATTTTTTTTTACCGATAGTTCCAAGAATTAACTAGGTTCTGAAGCCGGATATACTTATATATAATTGGCGCCTACACCCTTTTTTGGGTGTTTGACCGAGCTCCTCCTCCTCTCTGTGACGTGCGTCTTGATGTTGTTCCACAAATGGAGGGACCTACAGTTTCAAGCCGACTCCGCGGCAGATATTTTGATGAGGAGCTTTTTCATGGCAGAAATACACTCGGAGATGTTTTTCTTAGTTTTGGTGTTTCACCGAGATTCGAGCCAACGTTCTCTTTGTCAATACCGAATGAGAGTCACGCACCAATCCATTCGGCTACGACGGCCGCCTTAATTAAACGACAGTAATAAGTAGCATTACGTTATGGGAGAAATGGGAAACAGTTTTCCAAACATAAATTATTTCCATTCTAAAAGTGTCAGAATGAAGAAATGATCGGAGATGGAGCGAGACTCAGATTGGAGTCTTTACTGAGAATCAGGCTGCCCTGACGGCCCTGGAGAACGCGAAGCAAGCCTTAAGCAAGAAGCAATGAACTTTGTTGTGGAAAACAGGCGGAGAGGCAGATCTGTATGTGTCTGCAGTGGCAGCCAAGCTGCGCTCATGGCCTTAAACAGCCCTCCAACCGCTACAAGGGTAGTTGGGTCCTGTAAATCGAGGCTGACCTATGTCGGTAGACACAATATCCTCATGCTTACATAAGTTCCGAGACACGTGGGTAACATGGGTAACGAGACCTCTGACTCTTTAGCGAGGATGGGCTCTGAGGCCAACTTCTCTTACCCGGAGCCGGTTCTGCCACTTCCTTCGGCAGCCATCAAAGCCACGTTTAGAAAACGGATTACTTCTACTCGTAAGCGAGCTTCGCAGGCTGAGGGAGGCTGCAGATGGACTAAACTGATGTTACGTGATGTTAGAAAATAGTATCATAAGACAGGTGCGATTAATAAAGAAAGCAAAAAAAAATCTCGAATTCTTCATAATAAATTACAAATTATTTGTCATCTATCTCGGGATCGACATCACTAATACGTGTGTATTTATATATGTATGTGTAGAAATTATACTGAATTTTTTAGCTGTCTGTCTCTTACACGTTGTTGTTGCTTGTGCGCTAAGTGCATAATCAATCACTGTGATTTCCCGTTAATCTGCTTTATTTTATTATTTACTTTTTGTCTTGTTTAAGTTGTTACATTTTTTTTTTCAAAATAAGTAGCAGTAAAATATGATTGCCGAAGCTGTGGGAATGAATATTAACTGGAGATGCGGGCGTGCAGATATCGAACTCTAAAAAGTAAATGGAACAACATTTCGAGTGCATTTGAGTGCAATTCTTTGAAGGATTTGTTCAACCACATTTTTTCCATTTTTTGTCTGTGTTTTACCGGTGAGGTTGGCTCCGATAGTAACCACCGTTATATTGTCTGACTCCTATAAAAACATCTCTCCCCTTCTTTTGGATTTTTCCCTTAAAGCCCGGGCTGTTTCCGTATTGCATCGCATCGAGGTAGAGATCCTGAGATCCTTACAGGGTAGTCTGTTTTCCAAATAGCATGTACTTCAGGCTCTTCAGTCTAAGTTACATACAACCTAAGATATACATTTTTCAACGAAATTTGTGACGACATTCCATTTTTCTTCGCCTAGCATCATTTCCTCGATAATTTTTTCATTTCTCGCTGTTCTCTCTGTGTTCCACCTCGCGCATTTAAAGAAAGTGTGCTCCGCTTCATCGTATTTAGTATCTCCATAAATGCAATTTGGTAGGTTCACCTTTCCCATTCGCCACAAATACTTCCGAAGGGACCCTTGTCCGAACAAAAACTGAGCGATGAATAATATAATAATGATGAGTAATAATAAACTTCACCCTACCTTCTTTTCACCCACTTTTTTAAACCAGGTATTAGTCTCACTATCCATCTACCATGCGGTTCAGAGTTTGCCAAAGTGTGAACGTTTGAATTTTAATGTCGGAAAAAAATGGTCCTGGAGCTCGTGACATTTTTGCCTTTCTTCTCCGTTTACGCTCTTGTGTTAGAAGATCTATAGTGATGGTTGATAACTAAAACCCTGCTTCTGATACTGTTCTGTATAAAGAAGCTACTCTGAGAGCGCAGGTACGTTGCCCAGATTGTGAAATTTTTCGCCGGAATTTCACGCTTAGCAAATCTGCCCATATTTCACATCCGGTTAGAAGAATCGAGTTCGTCGTGCCCTTTAAAATTTTTCGCTTGCTCTGAGTTGGATCTCTAAAATTTGACATGAGCTTAGTTAACATGTCACTCACTTTGGTTACTCTTTTTTATATCCTTGTTCTCTCCGCTCAGAAGCGTAGGGTTTCGACAAGACCCTTCCATCCTACAAGGTTCTGGGCTATTGTCTTTGTGTCGGCATCTGCTAGTTCGCGCAGCATTGACCTTCGAAAAGTGATCTAACCTGATTTAAAATTCTTTTAGCTTCATTAGGACTCTTCCATCGTATACGATTCTTTGCTTTTGTTTTTGCGCCATCCCTTGTTATTTCGGCATCTTCTAGTTCGCGATCTTTGACCGATCCACGCGATCCACAGCGCGTCGTTGTTGATGTTGTTCGACCTGTAGTTAACATCTTTATCTGCTCCGCCGTCTGTCGTGATGGTGCAGCTGAGGTGGCAGAAGCTTTCGACAAATTCCTACGGACACCCGTTCGCCATTATAGGTCTTGCTTCGTTGTGGTTGACTTTCATAGCCAGATAGCTGCGATGGCTATTGGATCTTGAATTTTGTCTTTAAGGTTTCAATTACGTCGCCTCATCTTAAACGGTTGAAGGCATTTCTAATGCACATTGCGGCTAGGGATACTAATCGTTTGGAGTATCACAGCCTCCATAAAATTTTATCCATCAGGGGTTCTGATGTCAACACCTTCTTTTACTTGCTACGTTTATGTTGAATCTCTAAGCTAACCCAAGTCATAAAATGCAATTCTTAATGTAACTTAAAAATTCCTTTTCGTTCTTAAATTAAGCTTCGAGCCCGCACCATTTAGTACAACTTAAATTTGTACTTGCGCCCTCCTCTTTGTTGCCCATATTTCCCATTTTGCTAGTCAGCCAATATTTCTTGTGGCACCGAGATTTCTGTCTCACTGCCGATTGTAAAATTAACCGCGTACACACAAAATTTCAATTAAAAATTTCAGAAATCAGCAAAAATAGTAAACTTGAACTTCAGCACCCATTTCCTCAGCAACCTCAAGACACCCATTTGTACATACATTTGGGCGCATATGCAACCTCCCATACACTAACCGCTTCCCACTACTTCGAAGTTCCTCAGCTGGTTGGCTTCGCATTAATCTTTTTTGTAATTTGCTACTTCCTCTGTGCGCCTTGTCTCACTTTGCCACAGCGGTGCGGCCATAATGGACTGTCTCCAGCACACACACACACACACATACCCGCCTCTCTGTACTTGTCTATCCCAACTTACCTAGCTGCTGCTCCATTCGTTGCTGTTGCTGTCGCGATTTTTTCAGCGTGCCAAAACGTTGTGGCGGCTGTGGCGGTGATTGCAGCTGTTGTTGTTGTTGTTGTTGCTGCTGCTGATGTTGCTCTTGCAACTGTTGCAGCTCATCCGCGTACTCTTGCCGTTGACTACTTTCTCCAATGGCGGCTTGGCTGACAACGCTCAAACCGCTGTTGGCTGGCGCACAAGATCCTTGGCTGGTGTTTGAAAAATCATGTGGACTGCCACAATTGCCAGCCGTAGATGTTGCCATCGTTGACGCCGAGGCGGATATTTGCGTTATGTGCGGTGGCGGTGGCACCGGATATCCGACATAGTCAACGACGCATTGCGTCAGCGGATCTAGACAAGTGCCATACGTCACCGAACCGGTCGGTTGTTCGATGTAGATTTGAGCGGCTGCCGCCGCCGCCGCTGCAGCTGCCGCTACCGAGGAGTGTTGTTGTGCGGCAGCCATTTTCACACGCCACAACGTATCCTGTGCACTGGCTAGACTGCTGCAGATGCTGTTCGATTTGGTGGCGTAATTATTCTCGGTCGATGGGTAGTGCAGGCCAGAAGACCCTGAGATGAGTGTGCGGCGAAAAGAGACGAAATAAAAGAGAAGAACAGAAGTAAAGTTAATTATATTTTGAAGTGAATGGCGGTTGGGAGGCGAGTGGGTAAAGGCCAATGTGTGAAAGACAAAGAGTAGTAAGAAAATTGGCAATGGATGCGGTTTGTGCAAATTTAAAGTGAGTTAAATGGAGTATTACGTGATATATAAAGGTAGTGCAAATATTTAATAAATGTGAGAATGTGAAAATGCTAAAAATAAGAAGGACGTAAATGGGAGCCGAAAACACTTCCCATATAAAAATGTACGCCACTGATTTACTTAAAAGTGTTCATATTTAAAATTTTCAGCTTCGGTGTAACTTTAAATGCAAAAATGCATAAGAAATCAAACATACCAGATGTACCTATTAAATAATTAAGTATTGTTGCTGTAAAACGTTTTGTTTTTATTTCAACATACACGGCTTCTATAAACCCACTGCGAAGGAAGGGGAAGGGTGGTTCCCCTGAAGGAGAGGAGCGATTGTTTTAGTGGCCACACCACTCGACGCAGTAGACAACAGTCGCTGTAAGTGCGAAGGCATTTTGAACTCGATCTTTCCCACCAAACAAAAAAAAAAAAAAAAAAAATTATAGACTGTCAAACCACATTCGTGTCTTCGAAAAAAAACTTCTGATTTGAATGTATGCGGCCACCATAAGAGCAAACTCACCTTATGCAGCTTTAGTTAGGTGGCTCACTTTGGTAAGCAAAATAACAATTATAATTATCATCGGACCATAATGCAATGATATCTCTAATGTGGTCTATTATGCTTGACCACAAGCTTTTAATTGGTGACTTCTGAAGAATACGAGTAGCTCCTCAGGATTTTTTTTTCAATGTCCCCAAAGGTTTTAGAGTTGCAACAACACGGCTTGTACACCGCCTTCGCCTTACGAGTACTGCACATTCGCAGAGGACGTGCTCTGCTGTCTCATCGGCCAGCTCGCAAAGACTACAGATGCTTGATTCTGAATTCCAGTTTCCGGAAATGAAAACGAAGACGAAGCAATGCTCCGTATAGTACAGTGAGAGCTCCAGTGTCCTCTCTATCAAGGTTTAAGATCCTATTTGATGCTCTTCTAGAGGGAAAGTAAACTGTTTCGTCCGCTTTTGCCCTGGACTCTACATCCAGTGGCATATGAAGTACCTGTTCTCCCAGTCTTTCTTAACTTCCTTTGTGTGGACTTTGCTGAGCCCGCAAAAAGAATCTGTACTATGGAATTTTGAAGGAGTGACTAATTTCATTAGGCAGTCCGCCGCTAGTATAAATAGAGCACGGGCGGCATAAAGGATGGTATAAGATTTTGTCCGCGAGAGGTTCTTAGCGTTATCACACATCAGACAGCTATTGCTCGCCACCTCCAGGAGTGGCGGTGTTTCTGCTAGTTAGACCTTGGAAGCCAGTTTTTTTCGAATAAACCAGTTCGATCATATAATAAATCACTTATATACAACAGACATCACGGCATGGATTGCTTGGTAGCTAACCTGAATTTGACATGAACATTCAGGTGCAAAAAGAGCTGTTGTGTTGAAGCAGGGATTTATACCTAGGAACTTGGTCGCACTACTCGTTAAATTGAAAAATAATGGAGATGTATTGGGTTGGCAACTAAGAAATTGCGGGTTTCACTCATAGATGGCTTCAGTTGAATTTTTAGTTTTGCAGAAGGAAGGAAGGTTTGCAAAGGGGAAACCGCATCGCAAGCTCATAAAATGTTATGTGCTGTTTATGGTGACGAAGCCATAAAAGAAAGGCAGTGTCAAAATTGGTTTGCCAAATTTCGTTCTGGTGATTTTTTACTCAAAGATGAAAAACGCTCTGGTCATCCAGTTGAAGTTGATGACGCCCTAATCAAAGCAATCCACGTAATGAAAATAATCAATTTTTAAAACAACTGAAAACTGGCGATGAAAAATTTGTTGTTTACAACAATATCAAGCGGAAAAGATCGTGGAGCAGGCCCGGTGAACCAACTCAAACAACATCAAAAGCTGATATTCATCAAAAGAAGGTTTTGTTATCAGTTTGGAGGAATTACAAAGGAATTGTTCACTATGAACTCTTTGAACCAAATGGTGAATCCTGATGTCTACATTGAATAACTAATGAATTTAAATAATGCAGTTGAAGAAAAACGGCCCGAATTGACAAGTCGAAAAAGTATTGTATTCCATCAAGACAATGGAAGGCCACACACAACTTTGGCCACTCGGCAAAAATTATTGGAGTTTGGTTGGGATGTTTTGCCACATCCACCATATAGTCCTGACCTTGAACCATCTGATTACTTTTTGTTTCGATCTGTACAAAACTCCTTGAATGGTAAACATTTCAATAATGATGATGATGTCAAATCGTACCTGATTCAGTTGTTTGCTAATAAAAACCAGAAGTCTTATCAAATGGGGATTATGATGCTGCCTGAAAGAGGGCAAAAGGTCATTGATCAAAATGGGCAATACATTACAAAATAAAGTTATTTAGTTCCATGAAAAGATAGTCTTTGATATTCTAAAAAAAATCAACAATTACTTTGTTGCCAACCCAATAATTGATTTGCAGCAAAACTGAACAACAACAAAAGAAAAAATACAACTGGTACGTGCTGCTATGTGCAAAGATGTGTGGATAGTGTGGTAATTATGCAAAGCTTCGAAAGTTTGAATTTAGTGATAAATGATTCTGAAAGTCTGAAGCTTGAAAAGTAGAATCGAAAAAATTCTTCCCGGAATTGTGTATGCCAATTTGAGTTTTTGAGAACATTAATCAGCCAGTTTTGGCATCAATGATTTAAAAATCTTAATTTACCGAGTTTCAAAATTATTAAAATTATTTTTAAATTTTTCAAAATTTTCCCGTTATTAACTAGAAATTTTAAATTTAGGAAAACTAAGGCCAATATAAATTTAGAACAATTGAATGTATATTTGAAAAGCTTTCATCCATATAGGATCTGCCGAGTCGAATTTTGAAAATCTTTGTTGAAAAATTGTTCGCCATATTTTGAAGGCCATTCTGAATGCCAACACCAACACTCTCCAAGTTTGAAATTTAGGAAACAGTTTTGATAGGTGTTCTTACTTAAATGAGGGCTTCTTAGTTTCATGGCGTTCCTCGCTTTGTCAGATTGGCTCCAGTTTTCGAGATAAAGGTAATAGAAAATTTTCCTTAGGCCCCTTCAGCAGCTTTGAAAAAAAAGTATATCATAAATGTGGGATCCGAAAACCATTTAAATTTTAATGTGTACATAATATATGTGCTTAATGTATGGATAAGAATGGCAATTTATTTTTTTTTGTAACTTCTTTGAATTAAAAGTACCGTTATCTCAGAAACTGAAGCCATTCTAAAAAAGCGGATATCGCTCTTGAATTTAGGAAGCCTCAATTAACTATCCCGAATTTAAAAACTTTTTCCCAAAAAAAAAGTTGAAAATTCCTGTACAGTCTAATTATAAAGTAGACAGACAAATCAAAAACTTTTGGTGACTGTACATACCAAGATTGTAAATTGATAACACAAAAAAAAAGAAATATTTTCGTCGAAGTTATAATATTAAATTTAATTTTTTTTAATTTTTTCCTGAATGTACCAGGTTGTTCAATAAGTTTTGCAGTTCGATAAGAGAGGACGTTGCTTGTCACAGTATTTTCTACAATTGGAAAAAAAATAAAGTATTGAGCGATGGCTAAATTTTTATTTTTGGAAGGTTTGTTCAAAAGCAAATCAAATTTATGAACGAATGTTAAAAGTGTATAAAGACTTGTCGCCATCAATTGGTGTAGTAGAAATATGGGTTGTTAAATTTGAACGAGGTCGTACAAGCCTTGAAGACGACTTACGTATCGGAGGTAAAAAAACAGCGAAAACACCAGAAATCGTATGAGATTTACAGTCGAGTGACTGAAAGAGATTTAGTAGAAGCCTTAGGCATCTCATTGGGCATTGACTGAAGTATTGGGCTTCGGAGAGCTGCGTGCACAATGTGCCGCATTCCCTAACAATGGAACAAAGACACATTCGAATGCGACTTTCCCAGCAACATTTTGCACATTTTCGGAAGGATAAAGTGGATTTTCGATTCATCACTATGGATGAAACTTGGGTCTATCACGATGAGCCTAAGTCAAAATGATAGACTAAAGAGTGGCGTTAACCTGGTTTTTCGGCTCCGAAAAAGGGCAAGAATGTATTAGCAACAGTTTTTTGGGGTGCGAAAAGAACTTCGTTTGTGGATTACTTGCAAATTGGTAAACCAATAAATTCTGTAAAGGTTACAATAATTCTTTTAGACCAGCTGAAGGAAAAACCTGTGAAAATATACCCAGTTTGCCAAAGAAAAAAATGATTTTTCATCAGGACAAAGGCACCCTGTTACAATAGCATTTTGACAATGGCTAAAATTCATGAATTAAAGTTCAAATTGTTAGAGCATCCAGTGCATTCACCGAATTTGTTCCCAAGTGACTTCCATCTGTTTCCAGACCTAAAAAAATTCATGCGTGGAAAGCGTTTTTTATCAAATTATGAGGTCATAACAGCTGTGGGAGAGTATTTTGCAGTCCTTCCAGATTTTCACTTCAGGGTTGGAATTCATAAATTGGAATCTCGTTGTGGCAAGTGTTTCGATGTTTAGGCGGACTATACTGTATAATAAAGTGTATTTCAAGCCATCAAATTGTGTTTTTCTGATCGCACCGCAAAACTTATTGAATAACCAAGCAATTCAAGCATTTCAGTCAAATCGGTCGACTCATTCGAAGGAAATAATTATTCTTCGATTTTTCGAAAGTTAATTCCACCTTCAGAAGAATAAATTTTGGAACTTGGAAAATCTGCGCATTATATTGACAGCAATCAGGCAAAAAAATCATCGGAATCCCTGTGGGATTCTCCCTGCAATACTTAGGCCCCCATAACATTTTTCAGTCGCATAGAATTCGCCGTTTTGAATTTATTATAGGCTTCCTAAAAATCTCTTGAAATGCAGGAGTAGTGGTAGACAGTCGAGCTAAAGATAAACATACATACATATAAGCGTAAGCAGAAGAATAAATATTTACAAACAGACATACATAAATATATACATTTTGTGGCAAAATAAAGGGCAAGCAGAAAGTCTAAGTGTATAGCAGAAGTAGAAGAAGAAGAAGAGCTTGAGAAACTTGTGCAAAAGTTGGTGTGCAATTGCAAGAAGCCAAGTGCGGAGTGCATTAGACAAACGCCGGAGTGCTGCAGGTGCTGAGCTACATTACAGTCGAGGTGTCGGCAGGCGCAGCGGCAGCAACTAGAAATGAAAAAAATAAAATAAAATAGCTGCACAGACGCCGTTAGCTAACCAAATTTGGTACAATACAGTTATGTGCAACGAGTGCAACTTCTAGGTGTCGCGTGCTACCCTGTGTACCACCACAAACGCCGCCGCTCTTGCTGCCGCCTTCCTGCTGGGGTGCAAATTAAATTTACCTGAAACTGTTGGCGGTTTTGTGGTTTCGCGACAATTCGTCGCAGCTGTCAGTGACATGAGCGGTGTTGACATGCTTGACGGGCCAGCGGTACGTCCTGTTTGCATTTTTGTTGCTGGTTTTGCTTTTTCGCCTGCGTTCGCTGTTGTAGCTAATTTCGTAGTAGCAGCGCGTTTTGCGATGTGGTCGCCATTGCTGCCATTGACGCTATTAGTGACGCTATTGTTGTTGTTGTTGCTGTTGCTAGTGTAAATATTGTTGATGCCACTACTGCTGGGACTATTGTTGTTGTTGTTGTTATTGTTGGTTTTGCCAACACCACCACCACCAACGCCGCCCACACTGGCACAAGGCGTTACGTGACCAACAGTCACTGTGGTGGGTTTGCTCAAGTTTTTGTTGCTGTTCCTGCTGCTGCTGCTGCTGCTGCTATTGATGCCATTGTTGTTGCTGTTATTGTTAATATTATTGTTGTTGTTGCTCGCATATACATTCAAACCAAATGCTGGTCCTACATATTTGCGGTTGGCGTTGGGTAGTGCAAAGAAGTTTGAGCGAGCGGCAGGGCGGAGGAGTGCGCGAAAATGTGTTTATATGTATGTATGGAAGAAAATGTTTATTTTAATTTAATTTGATTGTTGTTGTGACTACAAATTGCTGTTTGCTAACATATTTTCTTTAAAAGCTGCTCTCAAAGAGAATATGGAAATTAATGTTGACGGCGATTGTGATAGCGAGGCAGTCTCCCCCCGCAGCACAGCTCTTCTCACTGCGCGCACTGGTAGTTTGTGAATGCATGGAATCTATGTAGTTGGCACTGACCGGCTATTGAGTAGTGTAGTTGTGAATTCGCACAAAGGAAAATAGATTTAAATTTTTTAGCATTCGCTTTTTACTAAAGTGCTGAAGTTAGTGCAGTTCCGTTGAGTTCAGGTCAGATGAGTTGAGCGCTTGGCGACGATAGCGAATTTTGGCGCTTTGGTATCGAACGCAATATCACTGAATTATCAGGTTTTGAAGAATTTTTTTTTGCATATAATATTTTTTTATGTTTTTATACAAGAATAGTGAATGGTCCTCGCAGCTTCACAATGGGGGTTAAATGGTAAACCCAGCTTTTCTGCGTGAGTGCCGATCGTCCAATGACCGGTAAACACAGCTACGAGTTTGGAAATTGAATGGCGTGGAGTTTCCAGTATTATCTGCATCCTGTGTCTATTGTACTGAGGATATAAGATTTTCGAAATGGAGCTTCATCTTCATGAAGAAATGGTGCTCAATCTGATCTGTGCTTTCCAGAGAAATAAGTTGTGCAATTGCCCTTTAACAACAGTCGCATCCCCTTGACTGACCGGATGGAGGCCTCTGAAACCGATTCAGTTGACCCCTTCCTGGCTACCTCATCAGCAATTTCATCACCCTCTATGTTCCTACGTCCGGGAACCCAGAAATGAAGCGGCGTAACTTGCAAACTGACTCACTGTGATTGCGAATCTACTTTTCCGCTCTCGCTGACTAGGCAAATGCACGTGAATAGCGGAGTGGCTACTGGACTCTCACAAATATATACAAGCACACAAACACTTCCCCCTTTAAACAAAGCCAAAGGCCAACTACATTAAACAACAGGACAAAATGCGCTTGAATCGGGGACGATGATTTGAATAGTGGTGGCGAAAGCGAAAAAACGGGCACCGTTACCGTTGTGCAACCGTAACGGTAAATGGAAAAGTAATCAAAGCGGAAGCGGAAATGTACACAAATGAAACTTGAGCATTTTCTCCTTTTAATTATGCGCACTTATAAATTCCAAGCAACTGTGGACGTAACAACAACAACAGCAACAAAAACAAATACAAGTGCAAATCAACAACAACAAAATGACAAGTACTTGTGACAACCGCAAATTCACAAAAACAATACAAACAAACCAGGCGTACACAATACATAGTAGCAGCTTTAGTACGAACAAATGCAACACAAAAAATCACAAAAAACACAAAATCAAAAAAAAAATGTTCACGAACGGTTTGCCAAGAGGAAAAGTTGTTGCTCAAATGCAAAAGCAATGCATTACAAATATAGCAACAACAACTTGAATGAATGACAAAATGTAGGCACTACACAGAAACAATACCGTAAACTTGTCTAGCAAGGGGAAGCAGCAGTAAGAGTAGTAGCCCAGCGTTTGACTCTAGGGTGCGCGCTTTTCGATTTCTCTTTGGAAAATAAAAATGCAGATGCTATATTTTTACCAGGTTAGGTTAGATCAGACAGGTTGCTTGTCTAAGACAAGGCACTCGCTGGCTTGAAGGCCCATTGTGATAACAGCATTTGATTTCCATCCCCCAACTAAGTTGCTTAAACCACATAGATTTTTTTGAGAAGGCAACTAATCCCTCCAGTGAGACATTTTGCAAATTTCCCAGGTCTTCAGAGTTATAATCGTCAAGATATTTGGCGCAGCTTCTTTGAGGTGCAGAACATTCACAGAGGTGGTGTTGTATCGAGTAAATTTTTTCTTCATCTCAACAACTCCTGCAGAAGTCATTGTGAGATCTACCAACTCTAATGGCTAGGTTGTCAATAGTGCAGTTACCTGTTATAATACCAGTGGGGACACTGTTAGTTCGACGCTTGGATCTGTTGAACCCAAGCACACATTGTGTCCTTTTAAGATTTCAGTTTTGGTCAGAGCGCTTTGGATACGCCACAGTTAGTACTCAGAGATCACCTTCTATTGGTTTCCGCGTTTATGTTCAAGCCAATCGCAGTATACAGTTCGTTTAGAGGAATGCTTATATGTCTTCTGCTACTCGCTGAAGGTCAAGCTCAAAGGTTTTCCTTGCACACTCATCCGCTTTTTAATTTCCCTCCACTCGAGAGTGGCCGAGGACCGAACAAAGTGAGGTTTTGTGCTGTTGGATAAGCGAAAGCGACCTTCTGCATTCTTTAAAACATCTTGCATTAATGCGCGCTGAGACCAGTACCCTGGTCGCTGCTTAACTATCAACAAAAATGGTAAGGTTTGCCGGCGGTAAGTCCATTAGTCTTATCGGTTTTGCTGTTTTGCCTTTAGCGTAGATCTCAGCTTGGAAAACACTACACCTGTCTGCGAGTCTAAAGAAGCAATTTAAGTATATTAATCCGAATACACTCACGATGTTTGTGGGTCGCCAAAGGAGGGCTGGGTGCTTGTACTCTGCGAATGTTTCTTTTCAGACATTAGGCATCTTCCGAAAGTAGGGATTAGCTGGAGCAATGGACGGTATTAAGATAGAGTTTTAGTTTCCAATAATCGGAATTTCAAAATTTTAGGTAAGTATGCGCGTGAAGTGTTTCGACGACGAAGATATTTTGCTCTTTCAGTTGATTCGTTCGTAGTTATGTTAGTTAGGATTGTGTGCTTTTTGTGGGGTGTGTAGCCGTAGCTCGAATGGGTTGGTACAAGACTACCATTCGGAGGTAAGCAGGTTTGAAATTCCGGGTTTGAAACACCAATTAATAGACAACGTTTTTTCGGTCCCCACTCGATCGTCCCTCGGCAGTTGGTAAACCTCTGAGTGTATTTCTGCTACGAAAAAGAACCTCATAAAAAACAATCTGCCGTTTGGAGTCAGCTTAGTCCCTTTATTTGAGGAAAAACACCAAGCCGCACACCACAAATAGGGAAAATCTCGGTCAAACATCCAAAAACGGGTAAAGTGCCAATTATATATATATAGTTTAATTAGTAATTTTAGCCTGCCAACCAGTTCAGAGCTGTATGAAAGCCCAACTGATAGTAATTACTCTCGACTACGAAGTATGACGGGATACTCAAATCTGATGCCAAGGGAAACAGAAGAGTTCAGAGTTTACCCCATTTCTTTGTGGAGACGGGCTCTCACGGAGTATAGTGGTGGTTTAACAACAAAGTGTTGACAGAGCCTCTTTGACTCTCTATGGAGTTGCATTGCAACCAATTGCCGAATTCAAAGTATGACAGAGGTTTAAATAGGCATCGAACCGCACTAAGGCAGCTAGTAAGTCCATTCCACACTACCAATTGGTACCGTAAATGCTATTAGCGTTTTAAGGCACTGATTCACGCATTGATTTGATCCGCTGTGTTTTTGAGCAACGTGGGGTAAGACCAATTTCGGCTGGTACTCACGTAATGTGTACTGAATGCTGTAGGTCTCTCCATCGATTATCTAGGAACCAGCATTAACACCGATAACAATGTCAGTCTTGAACTCCGATGGAGAATCTCTCTTGCCAACAAGTGCTACTTTGGACTAAGTAGGCAACTGAGCAGTAAATTCCTTTCTTGACGAACAAAACTAACACTCTACAAGACTCTCATCATGCCCGTCCTAACGTATGGCGCAGAAGGACGACAATATCCGATGAGGCGTCCCTTGGAGTGTTTCAGAGAAAGATTCTGCAGAAGATTTTTAGATCTTTTGCACGTTGGCGACGGCGAGTATCGTAGGCAATGGAACAATGAGCTGTATGAGCTTTACGACGACATAGACATTGTGGAGCGAAAAAAAGATCCCGCTGGGTCATGTCGTCCGAATGGATACAAACGTTTCGGCTCTGAAAGTATTCGATGTGGTACCTGATGGTAGCAAAGGAAGTGGAAGGCCTCATCTACGTTGGCAAGATCAGATCAACTGGCGCCGGTCAGCACGAGAAAGAAACGACTGGCGCGCTTAAACTCCACCAAATCGCGTAAGTTGTTATCGCGCCAATCAGGAAGAAGAAGAGATATATATGTAATATGCTTATGATTTTTCGGAAATGAGCCAGTGATTCTACCTATTAAATGGAATTTTATATAAATTAAAAAATAATAATAAAAAATTATAAAAAGTTATAAAAAGTTAAGTGTACAAAATTCTGAGATTTAAAGGAGGTGACCGTCTTGAGACCGGTCGTGAGTATAAATGTAACCCAAAATTTTCGAGTTCGTCCTGCCAATAAACAATCCGATCACCTTATGATGATGCTTACTTTTTTATTAATATTGCCTGCTTTCAGCTTTTTTCCCTATTTTTCCTGTTCCACGCCTTGTTTGGCCATTTCCTTTGACAAGCTTCGATTGAGTGCACAATTTGGCAGACTGCCCGACGTGCAGACGTTTCCGCGGCAAGCTATGTTACACCATCTAGCGCAGCACCCTATCATGTACAGATTTTTGTTTTGTTAGCCAAATACTTTTCCTCGAACGCTTTTTTCGATAACTGCAGGCGACCAAGGCGAGCGAAACAATAAAACTATAAAAGCGGCTTTGGGTTAATTTTATTTCATTTTATGGAATAATACAGCTTGTTGCAGTTTTTGTTTTTGTTATTGTAACTGTTATAGTTTTTGTGCCCGCGCTGGTACTAAGTATCTCTGCGTTAGTTATCGCCATTGTGGCTGGGGCGCTTTTATTGTGCTACGTATGTTTGTTTGTTCTTGTTGTTGGTGTGCATGCAACGGCGTCGTGCCAACAGCAGCGTCATGCCAGTGGCAGCACAGGACCCCACTTATCCGTTGGACTGCATTTTGCAGCTTGTTTTACAGTTCATATTTCCTTTTACGAGATATTTTTGGTTTATTGTTTTGTTTCTATTTAAATTGAAGGGTTGCCAGCGCTTTCACTCGCCTTCTGCCAGCTACTACAATTATTGGTATTGTTTTTGCAAGGTTTTTTGTAGCAAAATGCTTTCTTCACCCGAACTGCTCGCAACTTTTTTCGCAACAAAACACAAAAAAAAACTGCTGAAAAAATAGTGAAATAAGTTGTGAGCAAATCGTTGACTAGAAATTTTGTCGTATTGCAAATGTTGTGACTTTTGACATGTTTTCCCCTTGCTTACCTATTCGCCGCCTCTTACTTCCTCACTCTTATGCTCATGCCGCATTTACAATAGCGAACCAATTAAAATACTGTAATTTTTGATTACATTCATTTATTGTAATGCCTTACAATAACATTCGCTTTCAGCCCCTCCCACCCACTCGCCTTTCAAAGTGCTCCATGGATATGTTGTTGCCGAAGTCATTCAAATTTTCGCTTCTCAGTTGTATTGTTTAGCTGAAAGCGCTCGACTCAAAGCTCTCTGTAAGGGGGTGGGAGGCTGGGATAAATGATTGTTGGCAGAAAATTAGTTTCAAGTCTTAGTGTATTGTTCTTTAAGTGATTATAATACTAATTGCCATGGCAAATGAGTTGCAAATGGAAATGGTTCATACAAAAGTTTTCCAATGAATAGTGAATCGAAGTTTGAGTAGCTCTAATGCGAGTATTGTTGTAGTGCTGCGCATAAAACTGAAAGTGTTCCAATTTAGTGAATTTCGTCAGCAAAGTAGTTTCGAATTAAATTCAGTGGCAGGCTGATACTTAGATGGGAAGAGTAAAATACGGCATGAGATAAAGAATAGCACAAATTTAAAAGTAAGAAATTAGGTTGTTGTTGTGGTTGTTGTTGCTGTTGAAGTGGTTGAGTATTTCTACTGAAATAAACTCAATTAACGACCAGCACCGTTTTACAAGCACTGTTCTCGTGTGATGATGCTTTTTTTTGTGGAAGTCAGATCCATTTTGTGCGATCCAAGTATAGCAGGAAATTCTTTATCTCGATGTCTAAGATCTCATTAATTTGCTGTAAAAAAGGCTTACGAAAGAGCGAAGTCGTGCCTTAGCTAGCCCTGGACATTCACACAAGTAGTGGAAAAGACTTTACTTCACCCCTTCCGCTTGCCAACTTCTGCTGATGGGATTGAAAGGAAGTCTGAGTATGACTGCTTGACCCCTACCTTCCAATAACCTGTCAGGGTTGCAGTGATGCGTGAAATGTTTGGTCGAGCGCATCCTAACAGGTAATACGTCCTAAGGATTTTGTATGCCGGCCATGTGTTTTTGTTTTTGTAATGCATGTAGTTAACTGCTTCCAAAGATAGTTTGAAGCAATGGATGCTTTTAATGTGTTGAGTGGGGTGGCGACTGCCACCACCTCCGCTATTTCTAGTGCCGAACCTTTTCTTGCTAGCTCATCTGCTAACTCATTACCTACTCTTGCAATACACTTCCTTGTAGAGTTTTAGTGATTTACATGCTTCTCTGATCGCTAATAGTTCTGCCTGGAACACGTTGGCATACTCAGGAAGTCAAATTGACTGAGATAGATTGAGCGGCTCCGAAAGGAAGCCAGCTCCCACGCCACAATTCATCTTAGAACCGTCAGTGTACCTAGATTTCAATATCGTTTCTTCCAATGACCTTCCCTTTGCTCCATTCGGCTGTCGGTGAAAAACGTACCGTGGAGTCTTTCTTGAAGTTAAGGTCGTGGACTGTGTAGTCTGATCTGTTTTTGAGCAGTAAGGGCCCCTGTAGGTGGATCTTGTTGTCCTGCTTCCTATGTCTCTGAGTCTCACCGCGCTGCAAGTAGCGATTGTTTTTATGTGTAAGTCTAATGGTAATAGATGTGTTAGTACATTGAGAGCTTCAGTAGGACTGGTGCTAAGCGCTCCTGTAGTTAAGATACATGATGTTCTTTGTGTCTCGTTCAGCTTGGTTTGGTTGTATTTCTCTTCTATTACGGGCCAATACCAGACTAGTGTCGCATATGTTAGTATTGGCCTTACAATGGCTGTGTAGGACCATTTGGATAGTTTTAGTTGGATACCCCATTTTTTACCTAACATTCTCTTACATGTATAAAGTACTATATTCGCCTTCTTCACCTTGTACTCTACGTGGGACCTCCAGCTGAGTTTGTGATCTAAGATAACACCTAAGAAATTAGGTAATGCACAATAAAAATCGAAACACGTCTTAGTATTTTTAGTATTACTTTCTTAAGACTAAGACTTGAAACAGATGTAACTAATGCGGTCATGCCAACCAACAAATAAAAATAACGAAAACCATTGAAAATGGATGGGCTACCGCAAACCAAACGGGGCAGCCATTTGAGCGAGGTTATTGGTACGCTAAAATCCATTTGAAGGTTTACTCTTGCCAATAAAGCAAAATTATAGTGAAATAATTGAAAGTGTTTTTAGAGCATTTTCAAAAAGCAAAAAGTCATAGCCGAATAGTTCGTTGAATGGGCGACCGCACCTTACCTCGTTTTCGTCGGCTTTCAATAACCGTTCGACACATTGCTCCACGTAAAGAAGCTGCAAGAAAGTTTCAAGAAACTTTGTGACCAAGCTGATATTAGCTCGAAGGCCATTGCTTACTAGGTGGTGTTATCCAAAGTGACAAGCGTACACACACCCCAAATTACTTCCCCAGTAAGGTTGCGCAAAATTGTTACTACTCTCTTCGGTGAAAAATCTGAAAACATTCTGCCATTCTGCATACAGCACGAAGCAGGTGACATCCCTGGTGTCACCGAACAAGAACTTTAAGCGGCGTGTAATAAAATGAAGTCTAAGAAAGCTCCATGTCTGGATGGTATACCAAATAGAGACCTGAAATTAACGATTTTTAAACGTCCAGACATATTTGTACCAGTATTCCAGCCTGCCTTAACGAAGGTTCTTTTCCAAAGAGGTGGAAGAAGCAAACACTTGTGCTTTTACCCAAGGGTAACAAAAAGTTTGGCGAGCCCGAGTCTTATCGACTAATATGCTTACTAGACAGAATGGGAAAGATTCTCGAGAGAACTATTTGCGACTGGTTGTTATCTTTCGCTGAAGATATACATACAAAGGCATTTTATCCACATACCAGTTTGCCTTCAGGAAATCTCGGTCAACAGTGGATGCTCTCAAATGCGTGGTAGATGTAGCAAAAGAAACCTTTGAAGGCAAGAAATGGCGCGGCGGGAAAAAAGAATACTGCGCTGTGTTAACGCTGGACGGTAGAAACGCTTTTAGCACAGCTATCTCGCAGCATATACTAGGAACCCTCGCAAAAAATAGGTCCACCTAGTTATATTATCAAAATAATTGGGAGCTGTCTCACGGAGCGTAAACTTAGGTTTAAAAGCGATAAAGGCGTTGAGGAGTATATCGTGTCTTCAGGGGTTTCTCAAAGATTAGTTTTGGGCTCATGGCTATAATTCATGCCCCCTAGAACTAAAGTTATTGGATTCGCGGATGACATCGCGGTGCTAATGGTGGCAAAACATATCCACGAAATTGAGAGGATCGCCAACGAATCAGTAAGCAGAACCAAGACGTAAAGTGTATGAAGCTTGAAATAGCTGGTCTAGTCCCCGGCTATCTGAACAAAACGGAAACAAGGGAGAGTGGTAGATTGTAGGGAGGTGTAGCTGTGAGGCTACAAGTCGTGCATATTGCTATGCCGGCACTCATGAGAGTTTCCTCTTCACGGGTGTCATCCCGGAAAAACCAGCTATTGAAAATGCTCTTGCGTGGTTCCAGCAAGTTGCAATCTTTTCGCTATCTGGGCATTATCAACTCGGTGTCAGGTGGCTCGAGCGAATACCTCAAAAACGCATTAGGAAAGCTATAGCAACATTTGGCTCCTTACGTGCAATCAGCAAAGCATCACACATTTCACAACGCAAAAAGCTCAGGCGCTTTAATTCAATTGCCAAATTATCTCTACTCTATGCCGGTGAAACGTGCAAATCAGCAAACCTTGATACTCCTTGAGATTTGCCGAGTAAAATGGGGTTGGGTTGACCACGCCCTTCGTAGACAATATGACGACCTAACAAGAGCTGAATTCCAAACGCAGAAGTGGACGAGGAAGGCCATCGAACACTTGCAGACTATTGTTGGATTTGGAAACGCGTGCCGTGAATTTAACCTGGAATGAAGCTAATATACTGGCGCAGAACAGATCTGAATGGAAGGAATTTATTGTGGACCTTTGTTTTGCCCTACAGAAGAGCATTTTCGAAATGAAAATAGCCGACGGTCTACCCTTTATATGATTGGCGAATAAATTCGATAGCTTATTTGAGCAAAAGTAAAATATTAGAGAACAATCAGAGCATTTCCAAAAAGAAAATAGTAGCTGAACCATCTTTTATGTGATTTTCGAGTAAATTCGATACCAAATTCGAAAAAAATACAACAGAGCAATTAGAGCATTTCCAACAAAGAAAATAGTCAACGGTCCACGCTTTAGGTGATTTTCGAATAAATTCGATAGCAATTCGAGCAAAAATATCGCGCTCGATGACGACGGATTCGAAATTGGCTAGGGAATACCTGGCTTTACTTTCAAACGCATCCGAATTCTTGATTCAAGGCTCATCTGGGTCATAGCGAAATTGCAGGAAACAGCGAGGCTGATGGGTTGGTCAGACAAAGGACCAGTGAGGTAGTTGCCCCGCGAAAGGAGAGGATTGGGATGCCCTTAACCTGCTCCTGGTAGAGCGAGTTTCGCGTCAACTTATCAAACGTTGGGTTAGCACATAAATTTGTAATATCACGAAATCTTTCGGCGACGTGTGGGTGCGAGGCGTTCGAGGGATCTTCCGGGGTTGACAAAATCTCAGCTGTCGAATTTCGTAGTGTCCCCACAGGACACTGTTCACGAGGGATGTATGCTGCGAGACTTGGAATTACCGCGAGTCCTTCTTGCGTCAGTTGCATGAAAGTGGAATCATCTCAGGACCTTCTCCTTAGGAGCCCTGTTCTTGCAGGGCTAAGATTTGGGTATCTTTGGTCTAATTTATTTGCTACGCTTGCTGATATGGCAAACTGTGATATTAGCAACCTGATGCGGTTAATCGAAAGCGGTTAACACAACCGCACAACCGTAACCTAGTCATCCATACTCCATAAATACTCACACGAGTGGTCCTTTAAACAAATGGTCCCTCCATTTGTGGGAAAACATTTAAGACATTAAAATAAAAAATGGTTCAGTCTTAGTACTGACGGCTGCCGTAGCCAAATGGCTTGGTGCGTGACTACCATTCGGAAGACGTAGGTTCGAATCCCCATGAGACAAGAAAATAAAGAATGGCGACGGCAAACCTCCGAGTGGGTTTCTGCCTCATAAAAAAACAAAAACAATTTCCCGTTCGAAATCGGCTTAAACTGTAGGTCCCTCCATTTGTCGAACAACACCAAGACGCACCCCACATATATGAGGAGGAGCTCGGCTAAATACCTGATAGAAGTGTATGCCCAAATTAATTTTATTTTATTTTAGTACTGACATTTCAAGTGGTCAAACATTCAAAGTTACAAAAATCATTTGAGTAAGATTTGTTTGCCAAATCTCGTTTTTAAATTTTTTTCTATTTTTTTGCCACTAACTCGCGCAAAGTATAACGCACATTAACTACAGCCTATTTGTTAGTCACATTCCGATTGAGGTCCCCATAAATTCGCATTGACCTTCTACGTAGATTGCATTTCTAAACAAATAAAGCAATCCCTTTGTCATTCTTCCGCAATATCCTTTAGACGAAATGCCGAAATGAGCAACATTTGACATTCATCCGAGGCTATACAACACACAAACCACCACGCACACACACACACACATGCGCGTAGTTAAGTGAAGGCCATGTTTGCCAATTTAGCGCCGGAAATCTCGAGCCCATGAGAGCACCGCCATAACGGAGCAATCACAAAGCAATTCCAATTTTACATTCATTTCACTGCGAATTCAAATTTGACTGATGCAGCAGCCTGCAACTAGCCGCTTCAAGCCTGTTTGACCAACCGAACGTTTGCTTGCGTTAACTACCAACCCAACAGCTATCAGCCCAAAAGCGCTGTTGCATTGCACCAACGGCCTGCGCAGCGTCAAAATGAGATTACGAAATTTCGCCACAACTGCTGATTCGGCCATACAAAAACACACAACGCATCGAACGCCTGCTTATATGAATGGCTGAATAATCCTCATGTGCATTGTTCTTACACGTACGCCAAATGAGTGAATTTGGGGTGGTCGGTGAGGGTGGACACGGTTAGTGGATTACACTTGGAAAAGCTTATACTATGGTACTTACACTCGCTGCGGCTCGCGATGGCCGAGTGCGCTAATGGCGTCACTTGATAGCTATCCTCATCATTGCCCACGCCGCTAACGCTGCCAACACCTCCAAGAGCTGATGTGACATGATAACCATAACCATTCTGTGAGCCATAGACGGCGGCCGCAGATTTTTGCTGTTGCTGTTGCTGTTGATGCAGCTGCTCCTCGGTATCCTGCACAGCGGTGAGTGTTAGCTCCATCGCATGCGAGTCCAATGATTTGCTATCCAGACTACCGGTGGGATAATAGGGTGGTGGCGCTTGATTTGTTTGCGCGACAATGGATGGACGACCCGAGTCGAGGTCGTATTCTTTGGCGGGTGAGGTGGTGCTCTTCTTATTGGACGCGACGCGTCGACAGTGGCAAAAGAGCAATAGGAAGGCGACGAGCACTAGGAATGCGATGGATGAGACGATTATGGCTATTACGGCGGATGTCGTTAGCGTTGACGTCTCGGGCATGTATGATTTGCCAACTGCGGTAGTGTGATAAAATTCGTCCAAATGACAGTGGCGTGGATTGATAAATGGCAACATGAAAGGGAAGATATGAAAAAAGACAGAAGCAAAGGGTTAAGCAAAGTAGGTACACAGTGTTTTTTTTTTCAAGCTTAAAAATCCTTAAAAATGAGAAGTGAAAATGGGATGTGAAATTTGAATAAGTGGCAAGGAATGGGAGTTGAGGTGAGGATTTGATAGAGAGGCTTTAGAAAAGCAGCCGAGCAGAGAAGTACAAATAGGGAGAGGGATTTGTTTGAAAGGTAAAAAAAAAATGGTAGCGACATAGTTTGCAAATAAATGAAATATCGATGTGGGCAAAAAAAAAATTACAAAGCAGACATCTAGGAGACAAGTGGCGATGTATGCATGTGCAGCGAAAGTATGCGATTAGAGCATTAAAGAGAATTTGCGACAATCAAGGAATCATAGCAATAGCGGTAGAATTCTAGAGTGGGCTCTTAAGGAGAATATGAGGGAGAACTTCATTGATGAAGGTAGCAATTGGTTTTGGTGTGAACCTAAGAAAGAAGTACAAAATCTCGCAATTCAATATGAGAACTGAATAAAGTGTTTGCGGATTACAAATTTTAAAATGTGTTTGTAGACGCACGGTCTTTATGCGACAATCTACCTCCATTCAGTAGATTTTCAGGCAAAAAACACCGCTAGCAGCTCGACAATAAGACTAAGCAACCAAGCGAGCTTGGTAGGCTGAGGAGGGCTGCAGATGGACAAAACTGATGTTACCTGTCATGTCCGACCGACTGTCACAGTTGCCTTTCTTCTGGCTGCAGTAGGCCAAGATGTCTCAATCTTCTCGCTGCATTCGCGCTGCATTTTAGGAGAAGGCGCATTGGAGTCTCCCGAAATTGGTCGCAGAAACGACAAGAATCCGTAGATCAAATCTCGATCATATGCAAATGACTTCGCAGTCTGCAGTGGTCTGTGAGAATGCCCGTGAGCATTCTTAGTTTATCCTTGGGGAGGGTTATGGGTTTTTTAAACCTCTTTTGGTTGTAGCCTCCCTGTAGCATAAAACCTCCCTTAGCTCTAGCTCTTCATTCAAAAGCTTCTCCTCGATGGTGTATTCTCCCATAGCAAGAAAGCGCTCAGGCCGTATTAAAGGCGAGGCTGCAGCCTCTCTCGCCAATGCGTCCGCTATTTCGTTCCCAGTTATACCTCTGTGTCCTGAGACCCAAATTAGGTGGACGCAATTGTGCGTTCCTAGTAGATTAAGTTTCTCGCTACACTCAAGGACCAGTGAGTATTTGATCTTACAGGACGATAGGGCCATGAGTGCCGCCTGACTGTTACTCAGAATGGCAATTCGCTCATTCTGAAAATGTCTGTCTAAGTTTATCTCTGCACATAAACAGATGGCATACATCTCCGCCTGGAAGATGCTTGGAAAACTACTCATCAGCAGTAAGACTAGGTGCGGTAAGTCTATGCCTTTTGGGGTCTTCGAGCTATCTGTGTACCAGTGCAGGGTGCACTGCTGAAGCTTCTTTTCAAATGCAGGTATACTCCAGTTTAATTATTGTTCAGTTCAATTCTTAACTTCTTTTAAAATTTGATGACTTTAGTGAGAGCATCTCTGAGTAGGTGGGAGCTGCAGGCTCAGCTCTTCCATGTCTTTAGATGACATCACTTTTCCTCTCCCGAAGCATTCCTTGATAATATTCAGCAGGATACGCTTGGCTGATTGCTAAATGACTATGTGAAGCGGTGTCAGCTCAATCATCACTTCTATCGCAATTGTAGGGCCCTTGTGATGCACCCACATGCTAAGCGCTGAAGCTTGGTCGAGAGAGTGCCCGCACTGTTGAGAGAGTGACCCTCGAGGCCCAAGGGACTGCTGCATATGTCCCCATTGGTCTTCTTATCATGGTGTGCATCCATCTTAGGATTCTTGGGCTACAGCTTCAGAATTTCCCTGTTAGACGTTTGCAGATCATGAGAGCTTTTGTTGCTTTTGCCAAGGTTGCGTCGCACAGCATTCCTGCTAAGCCAAAATAATCATAGATATGACTGTCATAGTGGCACTCCGTCTTAGAGGCTAGGCATGCAGGCATATGACTATTGCAGAAGCTGCCTAAATGAAGGAGAGGAAGAGACGACCCAGCAGTTATAGCTGCTCTTTCGAAAAGAAGTGAAAAGAAAACTTAGAGAGGCGCTTGGCAATACAAAAAGGATGCAATTCCTAAGCAAAACAGTTGGATTGTCGGCTGGGATAGTATATCCAATAGTTTTATAGCTACATAAGTCTGTCCCATACAACTTTTCGAAAAGCGTTTTTTGAGTAAACAAGGAACCATAAGCGCAGTGGACTGAATGTTATGGAAAGGGCATGCAGAAACGAGCAAAACATAAAGGGCTGAAAGCTCAGGATTTCGTTTATTTGCAGTTTTACAGCTCATTGCACTCAAGTAAATGAAGTGGAAAAATAAGGAAGCTACTAATGACTTTTCGTAGGAAGGAGAGCTGCCTTGAAATTATAAAAATGGTACTCAAAGAACAGAAAAGAAAATCAAATAAAAACCGGAAACCAGAATTTCCATTCATTTTCATCCGCCCGCATGTATACTCACTTTCCGCATTCGCATATTGTCCGCAATGGTCGTGATTCGTACGCAAACACAATTTCACACGCACCGTCGGCCCTTGCGCCGTCTCTGCCAGTGCCAATGTTATGTCCTCTGCATGGCCCAAAGTACGGCCAGACGCGCTGTAGTGTGTCGTTTGTGGAATGTGATTAATTACGGCTTCTTTGAATGTGGCCTCTGTGCCGGACGGCAGCAATGTCACCGTATCCACAATCTCCCAAGTGGCCAATGGCGTTTCGCGATTCACCAACGATTCGACAATAGCAATTAATGACAGACATGTCGCCGCCACATTGATACCCAAAACATGTGAGCTGGGATCGTAGGTGACATGAAGTGGTGGCGGGATTTTACTCACTTTTGTGGTGGCCAGCGCTTCGTTTGAGTAGCCCGAACTTCCTTTCGAATTGAGCGCATACACTTTGAACATATAACTTTGATATTGATCCAGGGGCATCACTTTGCAAGGATTTTCGCGATAACAGTCGAACTCCAGCCAATCGGCTGAACTGATGCCACCACCGCTGCTGCCAGCGCTGCTAAGGCTGCTCGCTAGCGCTGAAGTGTAGGTGTGCGTGGCGCAGTCGGAAAGCGTTTGTTCGCGTGGTGTTGCCACACGCCGATAAGTGACAAGGAATTTTGTGCTAAGCATGCCACCATTGAAGCCCGGTATCCAGCTGAGTATGGCATAATTGTGTGATATTTCCATTGCCTTCAAAGCGGTTGGTTTTTCGGGTGCACCCTTCGGTTGCAATCTAATCTGCGTGCGTATCGTATCAAGTGGATTGACTGCGCGGCAAGTGTAGTCGCCATAGTCCGAGTGTAAGATGTGATTTATGCGTAGTATCGAGGTGTAGACATCGTTGTTGTCCGTGCGTGTTGCAATCTCATAATGACCATCTGAGGACATAGTCAAAGGCGAGGGATTATTGCCGAATTGCCATTGGAACTCTGGCTTTGGATAGGCTTGCACTTTGCAGATTACCTCCGCCGATTCGTGCACATCATAAGCCACCTTGTTGTACTGATGCAGCACGATCGGTTCGTGCTCAATGCGCAAATGCATGCTAGAGTTGGCCGAGTTCACTTCATTCTCATAGAGGCAAGTGTAGAGCCCACGATCAGCAGGCACCAATTGATTGCCATTCGGTCGTGCTTTCCCACGAAATTTCAATATGCTTTGCACAGTTACCACACCACCCTGTCCCTGCGACGGCGTTGTGCGTATGTCATACAATTTTCGACCCGGCAGCACTTCGGTGCCATCCTTAATCCAGCGTATAATGGGCGTTGGCTTACCCTTCGCACTACAAGTGACTGCATAGTCTACATCGCCTACGCGCCGCGTCATATGCTGCTGCAGCTTGGCCAAGAACTGCGGTGGCTGATGTACTTCTAGTATAATGGTAGCCATCTTACCGATTCCCAACTCATTCACGGCATGGCAGTGGTACTTGCCCTCACTACCGAGATGTGCCTTTGGTATGGAGTACTGCGGACCTTGCGCCAATATCTTTTGCGTGTTACTAAACTCGCCGTCCACGTCGCGAAACCAGCGATACTGCGGCACTGGCCAGCCTGGCGGGTTGGCTGAGCAGCTGAGGGTCACACCATTGCCCACATGCACGATCGGCTTATTTGGCGTTATGTAGGCCTGTCCGGGACGATGTCGCACCAGCAGCGCTACTGTGGAATTGCCAACACCTTCTATACGCTTGGAATTGAAGGGGTTCATGAGATTGACGGCGCGACAAATATAGTTGCCGGCATGTTCGGCGCGCACAGATACCAAGGTGAGTAGCTCGCCAGTAAAACGAAAGTCTGGCGCACCTTCTTTCAACCATTCAATGGTGATGGGCGGTGGATTGGAGGTAACATTGCAGCGTACTAATACTGTTTCACCTTCTTCGGCTTCATGTGTCTTTGATTCGATGACGACCATGGGTGGGAAGAGCACGTCTAGTACTATGTCCTTTTCGCCAGATTTGCCCAATCCATTGTCGGCTGTGCAGGTATATTTGCCCGCATGATGTCGCCCCACGCGAAAGATGGTATGCGTAGGCGTGGCGCTTACATATTGCCCGTTGCGAGACCAACGCACATTCGAGACTTTTGGCTTTGCGTCGACATTACACTCCAACTTGGCAATGTGATCTCGTTCGACACGGAGCGGGTTTTGCGGTCCAACTTCGACGCGTGGATAAACTGAAAGTAGACAAGAGGAGAGTTGAGAGATTAGATGAGAGATATACCATTTTTTTGAAATGTTGATGTTTTCTGGCAAAGAAATGTCATTTATGCGGCTAGGTCTTGAAAGTTTCATTGGAAACTAAATGCGGAAGAGACTTAAGATGGTAACATCGTAAAACTCTATTGAAAAATTTTGTAGTATATATCTGATTGATTTAAAACATGGAGACTGATTATTCTAGCGAGCTCCATGTATTTTTGGCTATGGGGATTTTTTTCTTTCATCTTTCTTGCAATTTTCTGATGGGTCTAGTTACATTTGGCCAGTTAGGTCAAGATGGCTGTCGTTATTATTGATGCTCAAGTTTGGAGGAGTAATTGGCTTTTCGATAGGCCACCTGAATTTAGTATCTCATTCCGAAAAGAATTTTTTTAAGTCGGCGCATCTAACCAACTGACGTATCCTTTACTTGGGTCATCCCTCACTCGATGCATTCAAAAATTCTGAACCCTAATGCGGGACGTGCATAGAAGAGGTGTTTTATAGTTATTCTGCAGTTTCTTCATAGGAGAGCCTATGAGCGGATCAATGTTTTTTGATAGTTCTTAAGAGGCGTTAAGGCGTTAAGAGGGTTTAAGAGGCTTTAGGATCTTCTAAATTTTCATTTTGGACAAAAGAGTTTGGCTGTATTATAGGTAATAAAGATTTCCAAAAATGTGTATGTCGTGCTACGAGAAGGTTCACCCACATTGAGCTTCCAGTGGCAAGCGGTGTACGCAAGGTCTTTTAGAGCAGCAAAAGGGAAATGAAAGTAATTTTTCTTGCGAGCTTATTGAAGTGAACAACTCCCAATTAAGATAACTTTGGCGGGAAAGAAAGCGTTTCTTCAATTATGAAATTCTTTCAGATACTTAAAGTGGAAATTCAAATAACTTAAAGAAGTAAAGTCTAAGTGCACTTATTACAGGACACCGTCTTATAGACAGTCAGATGAGTAATTAATTATTTATTGAACCGGTATAGGCAAAATGTTTAATGAAAGTCACTAAGCATTGGCCAGGTGACAAAAAGTTGTACATATTTAAATAAGTTAAGCACAGATAACTACTGGCCGCCCACATAAACGGACATGCTCTCTGATGACTTTCAACTAGCGAACATCCTGCGCATACGACTCTATATCTTCGCTTGCAGTTACAATGCAAGTGAGACCCGACCGCTGTGAGTGCGAGTGCATTTAACAGTGAACATCATACGCATGGCTTGCAGTTGTTGTGCAAGCATGAGTCGCCTGCTGGGCGAGCGAGCAGAGCAGTTAACAGTGAACATCATACGGATTGCTTGCAGTTACAATGCAAGTGTGTGTCGACTGCTGTGACAGCGAACAGTAAGTTAACAGTGAACATCATACACAGCGCTTGCAGTTACAATGCAAGTGTGTGTCGACTGCTGTGAGAGCGACCAGAGTGTGAAGCTTACATTGAGCCAAGAATTTATAAATGGAAGTTCTCTCGCCAATGGGGATCACTACGGTATTTTTGTAAACTCTTATTCTTCATAAATAAATATTTTATAATTAACATAACTTCAAAAATCAATGGATTTCCTTTTTGGGACTTTCTGATATTACTGAGCAGAGGAAGGTGTTTTACACAAATGGAGAAAAAACAAAAAAAATCCCAAAAATTTTGAACAACAAAATAAAACAAAAAATCTTTTTTAAAAGTATTTGACTTTATAAAACTCCATAGCAAAATTTTCAACATCAAAATTATACAGTTTTTTTTTTAATTTTTTTCGGCTTACAAGTCGATCCTATAAATAAACCCATTTCCAGGAAAATTTAAGACCATACCCGAAATACGTCGATCACTTGATTTGGAATCGCCCTACAAACTCTTAAGTATTTGGGTTACCTTAAGCCGGGCTATTTGATAAAGTCTGGCGTGTTCTCAACTTCTGAAAGGAACTATTGGAAAGTCAAACATACATAGCAGTGGTGGTTGATTAGTTGGTTGGTTTAAGTGATGAATCACCTAGAATTCAGTTAACACTTCCGTAACATTTTGCTGCCACATCCTCGCTATCAACAAGTTGTACGGGTTATTCCTACACGACTATATCCAATCTGTGCTATTGATAAACCTTATAAGGTTGTTTACATCTATACCAGTCAGTTCTCCGAGGCTCTCAAAAAACGGTTTGCAAAGGATTAAAGATAGTTTCTTCTTTTTTCTCCAGTTGATTACAACTATGGCAGTACAAATAGTAAGGAATACCCATTTTGGCTGCCTTAATTTTGTCCTATGAGTCAGAAGCCAGTTATCTTTGCCGTGAGTCTGCAGGCATCCTTTCATTTCATATTTATCAATGTTGACGTTTGTTTCTGGTTGTAGGTGGTTGTTTGTAATTTACTAACTGATGCTGAGTTTCTTCGCACTTCGCACAAGCCATTTTATTGCACGACGATCTGCTGTACTGTCGTTGCTCTATTCGATCGCCGCCTATTATCGTTGTTCTAGATGATAGAGTCGTTACTGCTCCCACTAACGCATCTGCTGCCTCTGGTTTCGAAATTTTCTCTATCAGCAAAATATGAAATATAGCGTTACAGCAATGCAGTTAAATGATACTAAACAACAACAAATTCAGCAAGATTCCTTTACTGAGGTTGTTACTGTTAGAGAGCAAAATGCAAGTATTATTGCCAAGGTCAGGCAATGATGATAAACAAAGGTTATTAAGAAGGACTGAATCGCTTCAAGCTGAGCTAATCTCATTGCCGAGCAATCATTGCATAGAAAAATTATTATCGTCGATCAATGTACTCGCAACTCAAATTAATGTTTTGCGTACCGATGTTAGCAACAACAATAACATAAGCTCCGAATTCTCTGCCAACTGCACATCTTTATTCTTAACTGAGAGTGGTGGCTCTCCTACTCACGTGCCTTGTGTCTCAACTGTATGTACTTATGCTGCTGCCGCTTCTGCTGCTGCTTTTACTGCCGCTTCAATCGCTTCCAGTGATACGAAGGATGCTTCGCGTAAAACTCCTCACACCAATGTTCGTGCTGTTAAAAACAATAACAACAAATCATTTTTTTACTCTCCATTTGCAATTTTGCCCATCACCATATCAACTGAAACAATTGAATATCTTTCGTATGCTGCTGCTGCCTCACTTAATACGTTTGCATATGATGCTTCCTCTCTCATTGGCTTGAACAACAGTATGAGCTCTGTGATTGCTACGCCTACACTTTTATGTATATCGCATGACTCCCACACACACACACGAGTACTTACGTCTGTTCGACAATTTAAGAAAAACACTTCTTAATTTAAGAAAACTTTTGTTTAAATTTATTCATTTATAACTTTGCTCGATATAACCGATCCGCACAGTTCAAGAATCAAACAGTAATTGAATTTATGCTTAGTTGGTAATTAGTGTAAGAGTATGAAGAGCGGATAACGGTTATATTAGAATAAATAAAATGAGCAATATTAATATTGAGAAATATAGGATAGTAACATAAATATATACAGGGTTGTCGGTGTGGGTACATTTATGTAACTCTACTGCTAATGTTTCTTCTCTCAATAACGTGAATACTGTGATAGCCTGTGACAGTCGCTCAACCACAATATCAAATAGTGTAAAATAAGAGAAGTAAAAGCAAAAAGGCTGAGCTTAATGTTGTTATTGGCTTGAATAGTACCAAAGATTTGGATGTATTTGCTTCAATAAGATGGTTTCATTTGTCTACTTTTGAACCCAATGTCACTGAGGAAGATATATTGTCTTTCGTCCCTAAAAATGCTGGAATTGATGTGGATAATTTATCCTGCTACAAGCTCATTAAGAAAGGAGCTGTCATATCATTACTCAAGAAAATATCTCAAAGCGAGCTGCCAGATCGCAGCTTAGCTGGTTTTGTAATGCGCTTTTGCACACATTGAGTATTATTGAGAGATCAGAGGATCTGAAATCTGAACCCCAATCATTGGCGGTGTATAATAAAAGGTGTAACTACTGGGTGTTTGGCCGATCTTCTCCTCCAATTTGTGTGGTGCGTCTTGATGTTGTTCCAGGTACGTAATTCGTTTTTATGGCACCACTTTGCTCTAACTTAGATCACTGCTTATTAGCAAATCAAACCTGATCTACTCTAAGAATGTTTTACTAAAAATCATACGCCTTTCTCTTTCTCAGAAATTTGATACTTTCAGCCGAAAACAGACTTAAAATGTGGACTTGCGGTGCAAATTACTCTACGAGTGCCCTCATTGCACGAATACACACTTTTTGAAATTCACAACTCCTGCACGTAGCTGACATACAATTTTTTTGCTTGCTCTCTTTGCACCACACAAATACATCGGTTCGTTGTGACACATGTTAGCATTCAAAAACTACCAGATGGACGCCAGCAGCGTTGAATTTACCGAAGTCTGAAAATGACTGCAATAAATTTGAATGTTGATTTTTTGCAGCAGTGGCGAAAAACTGACTACCCGACTGCCTGACTGTCTAACTACCCGAGTACTGCTAGGCAGTCATCAGTCAAGCACTCACTCTGGCGGGCAAATGTGCAATGGTATGCGTGCTCATATTTAATTTGCAACTACCTCGGCATTACTAGCACCTCCACGCACGCATCGTTGCACAAATTTGCCATATTTGCATCATTGCCACTTAGTAAATATGTTGCGCGCTGAAAAATGGTAAAATAGCTAGTTTGAAGTCAACAAGCCGCAGGAATTGTAACAGGATAAGCGGAAGCCGCAAGCATAAATAGCGACACTCACGCCGAACCCCGATAGGGTAGTGGTGTGGTGCTAGAGGTAATGGTGACAGGAAGTTTCTGAACGGAGTACACAAAAAAAAAAACAAAAAAAAAACTCTGCAATTCATTTATTAGTACGCAAGTGGCGCTGTTGTTCTTGTTGTTATTGCTATTTTTACTACATCCACCAAACAATAATAACGTTCAATGGGCGTGTGCAGGCATTACAGTCCAACCGACGGGCCGACGAGTCGATGGGAAATAAAGTTGTCGGCCCAAATGTGTTGACAACGAGTTGCGCGCTGCCTTCTGCCACTGCTGCCGCTGTTGCCTTCCCATTCGCCGCTCAATTAATTGCACCTTTTTACAAACATGTTTTTTTTTTTTTTTGTTTCATACGCGCATTCATTATTGTTTTAAATACACACAATATCCGCTGACGTCGATATATGGCCCTCCGTTCTCGAGCCAGGGACGCGCGTCACTGATGCGGACGTCAAGCGCCAGCGGCAGCACGTTGTACATACTTATGACGAAGCGAATCAACACGGCTGACTTACCAAGCGTCAATAAGTTGATGACCCAGTACAGTTTGACGGCAAGCCCCTCTACCCCATTGCTATGTACCCACTTTGAGTAAATTTAGCCTGATTTTTATGATCCGTGACGTTGGACATTTCCTGCTCAATGGGCGTGCACAATTAGACGCTTAAATATGTATGTATATGCTGTTGTTGTTGTTCTAGCGGTCGCTGTGCAACGCCCGGCGGCATCATTTAAATTAAGTGAAATTGTACGCAAATGTTGGTCATTAGCTGTGAGAAAACATATGCACTTACTTCACTTACATACATATACATGCGCGCATATACCTATGTATGGGTAACGTCAGTGTACATTGGTGAACGAACAGAGCTAGAAAACAATATGCGACACTATGCTTGTACAACTACAACTACATACAGTGGAAAAAAGCGGACGCGAAAAGTGCCAACAGGGTTCGACAAACTATGTTTATCGCTACGTAGGTGTTGATTTTGGTATCATAAGTCAATGGGTTGAAGGGGGCAGCATGAAAAGTTGGTGTGAGCAAATGCGCTAATAGCCTGAAGTACTTGATTTCGAACTGCTTTGTCATTAGGGTCTTATAGTAAAGCTAATTTATGTATTTATTTATAAACCACAACGAGGGTGCGGCAATAAGGACCTGAAAAGGGAAAGGGGGAACACTCCAACAAAGTCAATCGAAGTGTTCTTGTAACTCATTTACATTTTATTTTTATTTATTTATATTTTTTTATTTATTTATATTTTTTTATTTATTGTATTTATCTATGAAATGTGCTGTATATGCAAAAATTTAAGTAATTTTTAATACATCTATGGAACGGGCATTAAAAAAATTTTAAAATAAATTTTTGTAATTTTCGACGTTGGAAGTGCTTACGAGGTGTACTCAAAAAATAAGGTGAATTTTCATTTTTGTCAAAAAATATTTCTTTATTTATCAGCTTTTATTTTATCGCCTCCTTTTTATTTATTAATTTAAGTCTATGAATTACAATCCTTACAGACTATCATATAAAAGTTGCTTAGACTAAACTACAGATATACATGTAATTAAAAACAACTATAATATAGAATTCAGGAGATTTAAAAATGCTACTCTTGAAAGCGAAAAATCGAGAACAACATCATTATGAACGGAATTCAATTCCCGTAAAGCACGAGTAATGGGAGCATTACTGGCATACTTAGTTTTAAAGTTTCCCTTATAAAAAGGGTAGAAGTTCCTAAGAGATCGTTGGGGAACATTAAATCGAATCCTTTCCAACAAGTAGGGACAATCAATTACTCCAGTAGTAATATTATGAGTAAAAGACAGACACAGTATAGACCTACGAATTTCTAAGGACTTGAGACATAAAAGCATCAGACGAGCATAATATGACGGCATGGGATCAATAAAATACAGAGACCGAAGGGCATATTTGAGAAATATTTTTTGCACACGTTCGATTCTATCGATAGCCTGCTGACTACGCGGTCTCCAGATAAACACATCCTATTCTAAATGAGATCTAACAAAAGATATATAGAGTATCTTAATGGTATAGGGATCAGAGAACTTAGTGGCGTTCCGTCTGACGAAGCCCAACATCGAAAAAGATTTAGGAGTTAATATAATTTATATGGCTATTAAAAGAGAATTTGTTATCGAAGATGACCCCAAGGTCCTTAAACTCGCTAACACACTGCAGGACACATGTCGAGATCCTGTACTTAGTGCACAAAATGTTAGATGTTTTCGAATAAGATATTTGAAAGCACTTAGATAAGTTCAGCGAAAGTCGTGAATTCTGGCACCACAAGTAAAGCCTATTCAAATCGGCTTGAAGTTTAGTGGCATCCTCTGAGTCTTGATCGCTGAGAAGATCTTAAAGTCATCAGGATAAGGCAAAAATTTAGCATATGAGAAACAACTTTTGAAGTCATTAATAAACAACACAAATAAAAGCGGTCCCAAGATACTTCCTTGCGGAACACCAGAGGTGGCAGCAAAGGGGGTAGATGAAATATCATCAATTGTTACAACACAACGTCTATTGCTCAAATACGGGTTTATCCATTGCAGAAATGCAGAATGAAAGCCAAAACAAGCTAATTTTTTAACTAAGATTCTATGAGAAACTTTGTTGAAGGCTTTCGAAAAGTCGGTGGAAATACAATCGACCTGGAAGCCAGCCGAGAAAGAATCAATGCAGTATTCACTAAAAACAGCCAGATACTGTAGATCTGTTAGCAATAAACCCATGCTGATTAGGGCAAATTAAAGATTTAACCGCAAAGCTCAGCTTTGCATAGACCGCGTGTTCAGAAATTTTGGAAATAGTTGACAGCTTGGAAATAGGCCTATAATTTCTAACGTCATTTTCATTGCCACTCTTAAAAAAGGGCGTAATAAAAGATTTGTTGAAAATAATTTTCAAGGGATAGACCAAGGCCGGACAAGTTTTTATCAAAACTGCTGAAAGTCCATCAGCATCAATTTGAGAGGATGAATTTAACTTAATTAAAGCTTTACTAATATCCTCATGAGAGAGGAAAAGACCTCCAAAGTTCAGGGCATAAACTAAGTTAGAAGAAAAGTCGGACGGAGGATCAAGTTCTTCGTCTTGGTCTTGGGCTTTGGTTTCGATGCCACAACCATATTCATATACCAATGATTCGTCACCAGTTATGACCCTTTTAAGCAAATCTGGATCATCGTTGACGTCGTTCAACAATTACTTAGCGATGCTCATGCGATGTTGTTGTTGGCCAAAAGCCCAGTTCGGGAATTTTGGAACGAACTTCTCTGCCACACGAAAAGATTGCATGGCATGAGCCAACCGATATTTTAATATTTCAACCTTTTTTGAGCACTTAATTCCATTTTTTACACAAAATTTGATGCAACTTCTTTGATCCATGTGTATGGAAATAAGTTTCCGACCTCGTAAAAGAGGTGTCGCTGCTGATACTATTTTTGAGTTCGCTCTAGTAATATACCGGTGATTTGAAGGTATTTTTGTGAGGTCTCGATCGCAGTGGTTGACATTCGTTTGAAGCGCAAAGATCATTTTTTATCTGACATCAAAAATGTCTACGTTCGTTCCGAAAAAACAGCATTTGCCGGAAGTGATCCTTCATTATTACCTTTTAAAGAAAAGTGCGGCTGAAACGTGTCGTATATTGATTAATATTTATGGTTCTCACGCTTCATCAAATACAACTTGTAAAGAGTCGTTTCGACGCTTCCAAAGTGGCAATTTCGACGTGAGTGATAAAGATCGCGAAGGGCACCGAAAAAATTCGAAGATACTCAACTACAACAAGACGAAGATAAAAACGCATGTCGAACCCTTGATGATAGGTCTAAAGGTCTAGTTGGATGTTGACAGATCAACCGTGGGTTAACGTTTGCACGCGATGGGAATGGTCCAGAAAACAGGAAACTGGGTGTCACATCAATTGACGGAGAGGGATATCGAGAGACGTTTGGTGACGTGTGAGTTGCTTCTTGAACGGCAGAAAAGAAAAGATTTTCTGCATCGCATCAACGTCACTGGCGATGAAAAAATGGATATATTATGATAGCCCTAAGCGTCGAAAAAGTTGGAGTCTGCCAGGTGAACCAGGTGCATCGACAGCGAAAAAGTCGAAAAAATATTCATGGTTCAAAGGCTATGTCGTGCATCTGGTGGGATCAGAAGGGTGTCATCTATTATGAACTCCTTGAACCATCTGAAACCATTACTGGAGATCGTTACCGACTGCAGCGAATGCGTTTGAATCGAGCTCGCAAAGAAAAGCGGTCGGAATTGGGCGGTAGACATGATAAACTGATTTTGTTGCATGATAACGACATTGCTAAATTGATGCAAAAATATTTAGAGGAGCTGAATTGGGAAATTTCGCCCCACCCGCTGTATTCCCCATACATTGCACCTTCGAGTTTCGATCTATCCCGATCAATGCAATCACTTCTTCTTTGGTTCACTTTTTACGAGAGCATCGCAAACTGGCTCAATGAATGGATCAGGTCAAAAGAACTCGAATTTTTCGTCAGAGGAATCCATATGCTGCCTGAAATATGGAGTAAAGTTATAGCCTCCAATGGCACCTACTCACATAATTTAATGTATTATTTAATTGTTTAAGTAATTCGTAACTTTGGCCAAGAAAGAACGGAAACTTATTCCCATACCCAATATTTATTTATTTATGACCTAATATACGCAAAGCGAAAACAAATATCGAAATATGTGCTAACCCACTCAGCGATACCGCAAGCGACTCTAGCCAGAGAATGATTAGAAGTGACAAAAGAAGAACTGAGAAATGTAATCCTATAAAACTTTAGCTGAAACAAAGAAATCTATAATAATTCTATTTCATTCGAAACTATTTTATTAAAACTAACGGTTATCCGCGGGAAACAGATTGGAGTCTTCAGTGACGGTCAGGCTGCACTGAAGGCCCTGGAGAACGCGAACCAAACCTCAAAGATTGATCAAGAATGTAAGAAGAAGCTTAATTCTGTCGCAAGACAAAACAGGCTTGTACTTATATGGGTTCCGGGACACTCCGGTGTTCAAGGAAACGGAATTGCCGACGAATTGGCCAACTGTGGATTACCGGTGCCCCCACAAGGGCCAGAGCCAATAATCGGAATCAGTTCCGCAGGAATCATAAATTGGATCAGCGATCATGGATACAATTTACATAAAGAGCGATGATCCGGTCTAGAACGCTGCAGAACTGCAAAGTGTTTTGTGACAAGTCCGAATAGAAAACTGTCAAACTTTCTACTAAGACTTAGAAGGAAAGACATTCGGTTGATGGTCGGTATCACTACAGGACACACCCCATGGGGTCACCATATGACCACCATTGAAATCATTGAGGACCCAATGTGCCTGTACGTGCTTGGAGGAGGCGGATAGCACTGAACACTTTCTCTGTGAGTGTCCTGCCTTTGGTAGAGTATGGCTGCTAGTTTTGGGTTCTGATCTCATGAGAACGAGTAATATTCGTTCTCTAAAACCGGAGAATATCTACAGATTTGCCAAAGAATCTGGAAAATTCTCACAGGACTAACTATTTCTATCCCTGTCACTATTCTTTCCTATCACTTTCTCTGATACTTTTCTCCTTCCCTCCTTGACTATCTACCCTCTTTTCAGAGCTTTAAATACAATGGGCTATTTAGCCTGAGTGTTTTAGGACCCACTAAATCTACTGGTGCTCCTTGGCTCGACCTTTTCAAATTTCAACGGTTATTGGCACACTCAATTGCACGCACATGTAAATTTCTGGAGTTTTAGTGCCCGTGGTAATGAACGTTTTGCTTTTCATACTACAGTGGCAGATGGCTTGCCAAACCAAATATTTTTTAGGGAACATCTTCAATATTTTTAACTTAAAGGCACCTGGAATTCTGCCTGTCCCCGTTGCAGTATAAAACTCAGCGACCTGAATCTGTTTAAAGTCTACTTTGATGTATGCTTCATCGGCTATAACAGCATAGCCACATTTATGGACGTCGTGACAGTATAATTTTCGCGCTTCCGTTTTAGCACTCTTATTGTGTTTATCATTTCGTTTGGGTGCTATAGCATTTTTTCATCGTTAACCTTCATCTTTGCGTACTTTTCGACATAGGGACCTGTTTTACAGCATCTCGATGGTTTTTTCGAAATAATGGCACCACTGCTTTGGCTTTTGACTGCAGCACAAATCCTTTCTTTCTTATACTGCCAAACCTTCGTTTCACCAACAACGTTTTATTAAACATTTTTGACGCACAAGTTACCGCACTTTTCGGAAAATTTAAAGCTTTTGCTATTCGTGCGACAAGTGACCATTTGCTTGCTTTTTGCACACAATTTGCTCCGCAAGCTCGCACTGAACCGCACACATTTTGAAGTTATAAAAAGTGAAAAGGAAAAGTGAATACGCAAAATTAATAATGACAAGAAACACTACGGATATGTATACCTTTTTATTTACAGCTAATTTTACGCAAGTCATGAGTAAGTACAATCGACAAGTTTAAATTACCATCTCTTTGTAGCCAGCTATCATGCTATAGGCTCGTCTTCTTGTGTGTCTATCTGTGCCGCTTCGCTTTGTTGCACTGTGCGAGGTCAATCTTTTTTTTCGTAGCACGTTCTCAATGTAGTTTTTTACCGCGTTCCAGCTGTCCTCGCGTTCGATTATTTTGCTGATTATGTTGGTCGGTGCGATGTCGCCAATCTGCTCCCTCATAGCATTTCTTTACGCGAGCCATATGTTACAACTAAAAAACGTGTGTTCAGCATCATCGCTCAGCGCTTCGCAGTATATGCACTTGGAATCGGTTACCTTGCCCATGCGGTATATGTATTTCCGAAAGTTTCCGTGGCTCGAGAGGAACTGAGTTAAGAAGTAGTTTACTTCCCCGAAGTTCCATTGAACCCATTGATGGTGTCCTATCGGCTTTGCCACCGCAGCATGATTTGGTATCTCCGTTCTGAGAAGCTACTACGCATCCATTCATTCCCGGACCATGAGGTCGACCCGCTGATCATGAAAATTGCTGCGCCTGAGACAGTGCCGTAGGCTGACGCAACTCTGAGTGCCGCTGTTCGTTGCACAACCTTTGCTGTATCTGTGTCCAGAAAGTAAGCCAACAGTCAAGTTGAATACCTAAGTATTTCACTACTTTTCGGGTCACTAAGGATGTGGCGCCTATTTGCATACTGACCACGAGTGACGTCGTATCATAAGGCTGACTTCGGTTTTACGTTTGGTGAGTTCTAGGCCGTGATCCTCAAGGCATATTTGCGTCCTTATCATGACTTGGGTCGGCTTCCTTCTAGCGTCCTCAGAGTCCCGAGCTGGTATAACCGCCGCTATATTGTCCGCGTATCCCACTAGATATGTATCTTCTGGCATTTCTATGCTCAATATCTCGTCGTAGCTCAGATTCCAGAGATTGTGACCGAGAATAGATTCTAGATCAGAGCCAGTACAGGACCTAGTCAGGATTTCTCAACTGAGCCTACACCACCAATTTAATTGTGACGTGTGTGTCAGAAAGGTACCCGATGTCTGGCCAGAGTTTTAACGGTAGCATTAGTCTATCAACCCTTTCGGTGAGGTGTCACCCTTCTGTACTAAGGTGATAGAGTACCACTTTCACCAGCCCATAGACTTCCTAATCTAAGAATATTTTCCAGTATACCATAATCAGGATCTTATTGGTCTCAATCCTGATGTGCTTTACACCCCTGCCGCTGGAGGTACTCGTGGTATATGAGGCCTTTTGAGCCGAGCCCCTTCCTTTCCTATCGGAGTTTCGTCGCCTCTTACGACGGCATGCCTTACCGCGGATGTACTCTTTCCCCCGGCCCGCTGGGGGTTGTGCAACTATATTGTTTGGCCGAGCTCCTCCTCCTATTTGTTGTGTGCGTCTTGATCTTGTCCCACAAAATGGAGGGACCTGAAGTTTCAAGCTAACTTCGAACGGCAGATATTTTTTATGAAGAGCTTTTTCATGGCAGAAATACACTCTGGGGTTTGCCATTGCCTGCCGAGGGGCGACCGCTATTAGAAAAATGTTTTTATTAATTTTGGTTTCACCGAGATTCGAACCAACGTTCTCTCTGTGAATTCCGAATGGTAATCACGCACCAACCCACTCGGCTACGGCAGCCGGAAATACCCATGTTAAATAGAACCAGATGTAATACATTTAATGACCGTAGTGCGAGTCAATGGGACAAGTACTTTAGACTATTTCTGAAACATGTGAAGGTCACAAAATATCTCTTAGGCCGAAGCGTCGGCCATTGCGTATACTACAGATACTACATACATTTTTATATATTTAATATTATACCACTTAAAATCAAACCATTACTGCCGACTCAAAGTCAATGAAGAACTTTACAAAATGTAATTTTTCGTCCTTTACTGCTACCATATCCATATCCCTAACTTTGTAACGCGATTGAAAGTTTACAAAGGTCGTAAAAGTTAGTTTTTAGCGCAAGAAAGCTCATTTCACAAGTATCAAAGAAACCAGCGGACAAATACTTTACTTCAACGCAAAACAACTCGAACAATCTATCAACGAGAATGCAAACATTCGCACCAACGCACGCACACACACACACACACACACACACATTCACACTTAGTAGCAGTGACAAAACACAAAATGAAATTAGTTGTAAATAGTTGAGGGAAAACAAATTAAAAAATCTGATTGCATTTCACAGTGCACAACAGAGTTGCGCGTGCAATTACAAGAACAAGTAAAAACGTCACGCAAACAAAAAAAACCAAAAATACCTAGGTTGCGCAAACTGGTGTGTGTGCGTTTGTAAGCAACCCAATAACAGAAATGACAGCAAAGCGCTGTAAAACACTTTAACTGCACTAATACTAAGCGCAAATAGTTTTAAAATACTGCGCTTTCCCACAATACGCCCTTGTTGAGGCAATATTCGCGTGTGTGTGTGTGAACAGTGAAGAGAGCCCTGCAGGAAAACAGATACATTTATTCATGCGAAAGTCGGATATTCATATAGGTAGTGCCTCTGTTCCAGTGAGTTAAGCTTACTCGAACTCAAAAGATTTGCCCTCAAGGCCATATTGGGCTCAGGTAATACCCCATCTGATTGTGGTAACTTTTTATCTAAGGCTATATAGTTGAACGATTCGTAGGCATTATTTGTGCTTGGTTATTTGTGATTTCCGTTATTACGAGACACTATCTAATTGGTAGGCACGCCCAGAGAATGGGAGTGCAAACACATGACTTCTGCAGAAGTGGTTTAGACGAGGAAGAGGAAGAGACGATCCCGCCCCTTCTGTGTCACTGTCCTGCTCTATCCAACAGTAGACTCGCCATTTTGGGTAGACAATCCTTTAATGAATTGGAAGACCTCAGCTCTGTCGAGATTAAAGGTCTTACAAAATTTTTGAAAAGAACACATTGGTTTTAGGAGGGATAAGGGCTACATAGTGCCCCACGCGGCATCACAATGGGCCATGAGCCCGAGTATGTCCCACAGTGGACAACCACTTCAACCTAACTAAACCTATTCGTGATCTTATCTCTTTATGGGAGTTACTAATTTTCATGATTTCCACCTGAAATGTAAAAATATTCAAGATGTCCCCTTCACTACATTCTCTTCTAATGGAAAATAAAAATATTGCGAAAGTTTCTGCATGTGATAATTCTTCTAGGGCTAAAGGTCATTCGTGTACAAAATTATTGATTGAATAGCTGGGATATTTAAGATTTTTGGGCAATCTGCTCTAGGTCAGGGGACCGTAGTAGTCGTGTACGAAGTGTCGACTGTGAAATAATGAGAAATACGGATGCTATTAATGTACGCCATCACCAGCTGGTTAGCACGAAAATCTCTCTTTCGAATGGTTTTTTTTGTCGGGACAGACTAGAAACTACAGCACTCAGCGATTATGTAGGCAATCTACATAAAGAGCGATGGTCCGGTCTAGAACGCTGCAGAACTGCGAAGTGTTTTGTGACAAGTCCGAACAGAAAACTGTCAAACTTTCTACTAAAACTTAGAAGGAAATACATTCTGTTGATGATCGGCATCATTAAAGGATACAACCCAGCATGGAATCACTGAGCACCTAAATGTGCCGGTCGTGCTTAGAGGAGGCGGATAGCAATGGGCGCTTTCTCTGTGAGGGTCCTGCCTTTGCTAGAGCACTGCTACGGGTGTTGGGCTCCGATGTCGTGAGAATGCTTTCGATGCTTCACCCATCGAAAGTGACCCGTCATCAGTCCATCCAGCTACCTGCAGTCCCCGCTGCTTAAAGACAGAAAGAGCTGTGTCAGTCGGTCGGACATGACAGGTAACATCAGTTTTGTCTATCTGCAGCCTCTCGCTTTCGAATGTAGTATTTCTCGATGGCGCAAAAAAAATATCAGAATATATATTATTTCGCATAGTCTGTGAGGAACTTTCTAGCCAAGTACAGCACGACAGTATTAGACCATCGTGCCGGGTCTGGCGCCATTTAACTTTTACCTGCTTTCTAGGATGAAACCTGTATTAATGTGAACAAGTTTTGAGTCCATTGAAGCCAGGCAAGAGAAATCGGCACATGCCCTGAATTAGTTGACGGAAGAAGACTTTCCAGCTTTCAGACAACAATCGGGCTTCAGAAGCAGGAAGAAAATCATATCAGAAAAATCTAATTTTTTTTAATTTCTATTTTCGCTTTGCTAACAAAAGTGGAGGTCTATGAAAGTAAGAGAGTTGGTTGCTTTTACTTTGAATTCGCAGTAGCCGACGGCAGTTCTCCTCAGCAAAGCAACTGTTGGTCTATTCGAAAGTCACCCAAAGTACATACGATACATCGAATCCATTCATACGTGGGACATATAAAATTTACGTAGATTAGGTTTAGATTACTTGGCTGATAAGCAATGTTCTCGATTAGACCAGAACTACTCACTAATGTTACAGAGGAGAATTCAGAACCTAATCAAGATGGTGTGTTTCGTACGATTTCTACTCGTATTGCTTATCCTCTGGTCTTCTATATGGCATCTCCAATAAGCCCTCTTAATCGCTGTTTGCTAAAGGGTAAGCAGTATTTGAGGTGGTGTTGGGATCAGCATAAGCTTAACCTAGCACCAGCGATATTTTAGTCTTGTTTTGCTTGTATTTTTGCCATAACTGATCTACTGATTCCTGGACTCTGAGAGGCGCTCAATTATTATTGGTAACTGAATCTATTTGTGCAGTGAGAGCATTGAAGATTACTCTCTTTCAGGCGGTCCCATCATTGTCGTTACAGAAGACGGGAAAAAGTTGGAAAGTTAAATTAAAATAAAAGTTAAATTATTAGTAGAGAAATCTCAGTTACTGCCACACACACTTTTCATGATGGTCGTATTTATATTACCAAAGTGAGGGTGAGGTGGGCACCGCGAAAGCTCTTAACACCTCAAAAATAAGCGCGAATTGAGTGCCGTAAGAGCTCTAGAGCTCTGTGCAGAAAACTGAGTGAAAACTTTCGACTGTATTGTTCCTGGAGATGAGAGTTGGGTGCTTCACTATGACCTTGGAAGTAAACAAGAGTCTATGCAGTGGCATACAATAGATTCAGATCCTTCTAAAAAATTGAATGGCTGGAATATCTGCTAGAAAGATTGGGATTACAGCGTTTTCTTTGATTCCGAAGGAATTTTCTTGATTGAGTGCGCGAAAACGGGTGAAACCATAAGCGAAGCGCGCTACGCTACCACTTTGCACAATTTAAGTACAGCAATTAAGGAAGAGCTAGAGATGTTGGGCGACAGGCACATGCCTTGAAAACTTAAGCATTAAGCCCAAAATTGACGGTTTCAAGAGTGAAACCAGTACCTTCAAAGACAAAAACGGCAATCTGATGACAGATGTCCAGGGAATGCTTGGGTTATGGGGGAATCACTTCACACAACTATTAAGCGATGGCAGTAACAGTGCGGCGGCTGAAATTGAGACCTATACCCCACCAGTCATGGACGATTTATGGAGCGTATTATGTGAGAGACTGAAGCCCATCGTCAAAGAACCGATTGGACCTTATCAGTGTGGCCTCCGGCCTGGTAAACCTACTATTGAACAGGTCTTCAAGATAAGCTCAATCCTCGAGAAAACTCACGAATGGCAAATCGATATACACCACCTTTTTGTCGATTTCAAAGCTGCTTTCGATAGCACCAGCAGGAACGGCCTCTACGCCGCTATATTTGACTTTGGTATCCCCGCAAAACGTACACGGCTGTGTAAAATCTATGTCTTGCCAACAGGTATTACTTTGGGCTCAGTACACAAGTGAGAAGTAGAACCCTCTGACCCAAAAATGACAAAAACGCTGTATCAAAGCCTAATCATCGCCGTCCTTGTATATGGCGCAGAAGCGGGCACGATGACGACAACTGATGAGAGGAAGCCCGTTGGTGGACGACGAGGAAGAGGAAGATCTAATCTACGTTGGGGAGATCAAATAAGGCATAACCTGGCAGCACTCGGTGCCACCAACTAGCGCTCGGCAGCAGCGAACCGAGCTGGAAGGCGCAATTGGTTAGATTCGGCCAAAACCGACATGCGGTTATAGTGTTACCTAAGTAAGTAAGTATTAAAAAAGAAAGACGTTCAAAACTGTCTGTCGGTATGTTGCTTCCCCATGATAGCGCTCCGGTTCACGCAGTACGTGTTTTGAATGTCGCTCTGCGAGATTGTGGCTTCGAAGAAACTAATCATCCACTACATAGCGCAGGCCTGGACCGGAGTGATGATTTCCTATTTCCAAAATTGAGAGAAAAATCTCCGTAAAAAGAATCTTTTTATCCCTTTGCCTTAGATTTCATTAATTTGCTGTAAGAAAGGCTCTCCAAAAGTGCGAAGTCTTGCTCCAGCTAGACCTGGACATTCGCTTATATAGTCTTATACCCACTCCGCCTGACAGCTTCTGCAGATGGGATTGAAAGGAAAGTTAAGTCTGGCTGCATGATCCCCTATCTTCCTGTGATCTGTAAAGGCGAGGGCATCCTAGCAGGTAATTCTTCCTCTTGATGTTGTGCGACGGCCATGCTTTTCTTGTTATAGTGAACAATGGATGTTTTTGTTGTGTTGAATGGGTAGCAACTGCCACCGTCTCTGTTATGTCTGGTGTCGCACCATTTCTTGCTAGCTCCCGATACTTTACTTATCTCAAAAATTCTATATCCAACGGTACCTCAAAGAGTGAAGATTCCTGCGTAGACTGTTTGTTTTTGGAGTAGTTCAAACTTCCCCTGCTCAGTATTTCAGATTTTCCCAGCAGGTCATTCATATCCTTTATATGCTTCTGTGCCTGTATGCGCGCGTGTATGTGTGTGTGTGTGCGCGCCCGTGCATGTTGCAACGCGTCACTCTGACGCAAAGGTTCAACAAGCGAAAAAATGTTGAAATTGAATTTTCCGCCACGTTTGAAAGCGAAATAAATGCACGCACACACACACAAACTCTCACTCATCCATACACAACAAAAGCTAGGCAACGAATTTAAAAGCTTTGCCATTGCAAGGCGCTGTTGTTTTGCGACAATATTGCGTTCGAGGCGTTACTGCGTGGTGGCGCGTTTGAATTTTTCGCGTTTTTTCACTTTTTGGCATTTTCTATTTGTTTTTTTCTTCTTCTTCTTTTTGCTTACTACTTTTTACGCATTCATGTCGTTCAATCACTCAAATGCACGTACATGGATAAATGCAGATTTTTTTACTCATTTACGCGCACATCCACTAACACACACGCACACCCGCATGTATATTATAGTAAATGTGTACTGCATGCATGCATACGTATGTGTGTGTGTGTGTGTATGTATATATATATAAAAAATTACCAATCACTCGCTCGTGTTTCGGCTACTTTTCGTCGTCTTCTCGCTTTATGCTTTGTTTTTTACTTTTATTTAACTCCTTCTCTACGTGATTTAAGCAACAACAATTTATTTCTGGCTGCTCTGTTGATGGTTGATGTTGTTGCTGGGGCTGTGGCTGTGGCTGTTACGTGCGATTGGCATGCAATTGATGGTTTAATGAAAAATCACTTCTAGCATCTTTAATTGAAATTTTCCTCCATTTGCCTTCTTTCACTTTTCATCTTTAAAACTTTACAACTTACGTGCAGTGCAGTACATGCATATGTATGTGTGTGTATGTGCGGATTTATGTGCAGCAAAACATTCAAGCTTCTTGGCTCTCGAAGTGCTCATTCGTTTTGATTATCGCCTGTTTATGACAGCACAATTTACAGTTTTAAACATTCGGTCGTCCATTGAATTCAGAACTCAGCGCTGGCAAATTGGATTACTGACTAATTAGTATTTGAGTGTTGTTCCCGGAATAGAGGATTACTTATTTTCTAATATTCAGTGATTCATAGATTTCGTTCGAGTTTAGTAAAGCACATCGCCCAATCGAGGTGACTTAATGTGAAAGAAAAAACTCCAAGCTTTCGCTGTAGTCCTCTTATGAGTCACTCTTAGACTGGTGGATCATGCGGAATAAGTTCCATTCCCCCCTAAAACCTATTTGGACTGTAAACTTCAGTAACCTAAGGTTCTCCAGATAGACGAAGAATTTTCAATACATCTTCAGTAGAGATTAGTGAACCCAAAATCGTCGCCTAGCCATTTTCGTCTGGACAACAACTTTCGACTGTCACCTGGCTTTCAGCGAAAGTTTATGTAAGAAACTGGGACGAAGACAACATCTGGTGAGGCGTCCCTTGAAGTGTTTGAGGGAAAGATTCTGTGGAAAATTTTTCGACCGTAGCACGTTGGCGACGGCGAGTATCGCAGACGATGGAACTAGGAGCTGTATGAGCTTTACGACGACATAGACATAGTGTAGTGAGTACAGATCCAGCGGCTTCGTTGGCTGGGTCATGTTGTCCGAATGGATATAAACGCTCTGGCTCTCAAAGTATTCGATGTGGTACCAGCTGGTGGTAGCAGTGAGTTTAGCTCCATTCGGTTGGTGTCCAGCTGGCCCGTTAGCACGAGAAAGAAACGACTGGCACGCTTTGTTAAACTCGACTAAAATCGCGTAAGCGGTTGTCGCCCCAATCAAGAAGAAGAAGAAGAAGATAAAGATATTAAAAGCGTCGCAAACTTTGTGATTGACATTATTTAAATTGCTTAAGCAAGTTCCGCTTGATTTCCCTCGCGCCTTTGTGCTAAGTTACGCTTTTGTTAGTCATTTAATTTTTCGCGCAAATCGCTGCATCTTTCAAAGGGCTTATGAAAGGGTAAATTGAAGGCATACACTGCGGGCATATAACAGGCATGGAACTGCATCAAGAAGCTCTACCCAGTACGGGCGACTTTTCTGTAGAGTCCCCCGAGTAAAAGTTATTAAACGCATCGTAAACGCGTCGAACTATGAAGCTCAATTATTTAAAGCCGTAAACGAGCTCACTCAGAAGCTCTGGTAGCAATCCCTGTTTTCTCGGTTCCTAAGCTGTATGGTATTTCTTAGCGATAGAGGCAGAAGTGGCCGAAGAAAATATGAGATATTCTCTTTGTTTGATACATACAACGCAATCCTTCGAGCCATTCTTCATCTTGAATCGGCGGCCTCTTGGCCAATCTTTTGATCCATGCGTAGTTGAGCTATATTAATATTATCATAATAAGGAGAAATGACAATAATTTCTTAAAAAAAGTGTATTTTATTGAAAATCAACACCGGCCCTTAAAATTTAACCACCTTTTAGATAAGGAACTATTTGCATTTGGTGGTTTTTGGAGGTGTGCCGCAGAGGCCGCGGCGGCTATTTGACCAATATTTTGTTCTATGCGTAATTGAGCCGTACCAATATTATTATAATGAAGAGAAATAATAATAATTTCTAAAAGAAATTGTATTTATTTTAAATAAACAGCGGCCCTTAAAACTTAAACACCCTTTAGTTGAGGTTGGTGCTGTATAATCTATCAGTTCACGAAGCTTCAAAAATTTCATCGCAACTATTGCTTGATCACACATTTAGAAGGCACAACTTCAAGTTGGAATGCCATGCAAGTTTACTAGATGGAAGATAGGTATCCCGCACCCAATGCCTTTATGTTACTTATCGCACCGGTTATAAGCACAAGCATCATCTTTGGATCTTAATCATCATTTTTCGCATCAATTGAATATTTTTCGAAGGCTTTTGCCACTGTACTAATATACTAAAGTAAATAAGTAATACTCCAGGTTCATCCCTAGATATCCAGTAATTCACAAAAGATGTGTTCCTCGTTTGGTGAAACCCGTTGATAAAGGATAGGTTCGTTAAGAAGCCAGGGACTGCTCTAATAGCATTGGAATCAGTGTTGCTTCTTGAAAGAACTTGAGCAGGCGCGTAACGCCGTATTTTAATGGACAATGCAAACAAAACTGCTTCCCTCCGCTTCGCGACTACGTTCAAGGACATTGGTTTCAAGCTTCGTGCATTCCAAAAACCGTTAGAAATTGCGAGCTCATGACTGAATGTGACGACACAGTGTGCCTATGTATTAATGCCGAGTTGATTTTTCTTCGCTCTTATCCCTTTACGCCCGGTCTATAATATGGAATGAAGATCCAGTGAACTTATTCATTGGTGCCTCGAAATCCAATCACGTGCAGATGGGCACTACTGCTAGACACATAAAAATCGCCAATTTGCAGCTACGTCAGCAGCGAGTTGCTCCTTCTTCACCTCTAATCCTTTGGGTAAGAATTAGGAGTGAATTTGAAGCTGAGATCCAGCGAACTTTTTCACAAACAATTCAAAGTTGAACGAACGGGTTGAAAGAGGTGCGTTTTGCTAGAACTTTTCAACTCAATTTAAATTTAAGCTTCCCGATGATTGTAAATTACTAGTACTTTTCAGGTTGAGTAGCCGCCAACCAAGAAGGCTGGTTGATTTGTTTGCTTACCTAGGCTTTAGGTTCGGTATTGCGGTTGCCCATGCGAGAACCCACTTGGACGAAAAATTCAAAATGTCGTCTCTTGTGATGACATTGTGAGTATAAAAAGGGAAACAAGCAGAAAAAAGGGCACGGGTTTTGTTTGAGGGTTATGGAGAAGAGCGAATGATGAGACTAATATACGCCTACTAAACATTGAGATTAACTTCTGGCATACGCCATTTGAAAGCAAACAATTGAATTCAAAATTTTTTTAATTGGGTACTTTAGTCGATTGGTTACATATCAAAAATACACTGAGATTACACTCAATGGACCATTGTCTTCTATTTTTCGTAGAGTAGAGCGAATGTTCCGATATGAGTTGTGGGCTGTGCTTATGTCGATTTCTTTCAACTTTCGATAGATTTGATTGATCAACTGTTGCGCGTTTTTCGTACACCACCCGCTTGAGAACTGCCCAGAAATGTTCTATTTTACGTGCCTGTGGCACGTTTGGAGGATTGTCCTTTTTTGGCACAAATGGTATTTTTCGCTCAGTCAACCAATCCAATGTTTTTTTTGCATAATGGCAGCTTGCAAGGTCTGGCCAAAACATGATTACGTCGCTATTGTGATATTTATCGATGAACTTCTTCAGTTTTGGCAAGCATTGACCGATATAAACGTCAGCATTGAACGCTTTGGCTTTGTTTCTGCGAATCAATGGTTCTGAAACACCCTTCGAAAAAATGCCCACCCACTCTTGATTTGCTGGCATATTTAACCTCGTTTGGTGTTGTTTCGATGTTGTCAGTATAAAAACCGTCGTTGCCACTCAATTCATGATGAGAAAATGTGAAGTACGATTCATCATCCAAAAGTATGAATTTTTCATTCGCAAACTGTTCACGACGAAGTGCACGGAAGCAAGTTGTTATTTTTTTGCTTTTTTTTTCGCTGTATATTTTGATGCTCGCTTACCTTTACGATAAATTACATTGTTTTTCTTCAAAATCTTGCGACGGCCAGACTTTGAAATGCCAAATTTTCGTGCTAATTTGCGTGTTGATTGACCAACCTTGTTTCTGGCATTTGACAGCAGTTTTTTCGTTGTTGCGGCACTTGCTTTTGGTGGGCGACCCGGTATAACCTTATTTTCCGTTTTTTTCCATTCCGGCAATCTTTCAAAACACGAAAAATAGTCGCACGGGACATTGGTTTATCTTCAAACACCATCAGAATTTCACTTGTACTCAGTCGTCCAAACAGACTGACGACAGATTTACATAAATCCAGCTTGTACGGCATTTTGAATGGAAACTTTCGCGTAATATGAGTTTGACAGTTAAGTATAAGCCCACTTGGGCATGACAAGTGCATGGAGCTAAATCTGTGTCTTTCTTTATGCACTCAAATACAGGGTGGGCCATATGGCGTTTGCTTTTTGAACCAGCTATTTTTTTGAGAATGGTAACACAAATGACATGTCAAATGTGTTCATAATTTACTTAAAGGTTTGACATTTACGAAATGGGACGCTATACGCTTGAACAAAGTTGGGAAATATTGAAAACCTATTTCCAAAGTGGTGAGACTTCTTCTTCTTCCGCGGTTACAGTAAAAGGGGAGCGTTACCGTGACATGCTCAACGAGATTTTGTTTCCATAAATTGAAGAGGATGACATGAACGACATTTGGTTTCAACAGGACGGTGCAACTTGTCACACTGCCAAAGTTACACTCGAACTTTTGGCTAATTCCGATATCAATTGGCCGCCTCGGAGCTGTGATTTAAGCCCGTTGGACTATTTTTTGTAGGGAGCCGTTAAGGACAAATGCTATGCACACCATCCAGAGACGATTGATGCTTTAAGACACGAAATCGAAGTTGCCATTCATGAAATTGGAGCCCAAACAATCGAAAATGTGCTTAAAAATTGGGTTGATCGAATGGCCTACTGTAAAGCCAGTCGTGGCAGTTATTTGAACGATATTATTTTCCATTCATAAATGACAATGTGCAATCTTCAAAATAAAAAAAAGCTTGAAAAAATATTGATCAGCTTTTTTTTATAGCCGATTCAAAAAGCAAATTTTACATGGCCCACCCTATATATGTCTGAAGTTAGCCTCAATGCTTAGCGGACATATGTTACTTACAGTTATCTTAACTGCTTCACTCTACTGATAAACACCATCAGGTGTGTGTTATCTGTGTGAACCTGCTATATCTGTTGGTGGAGCAAAAAAGTGAAATCCAAGATATCTGAAGTTCAGCCCGGTGAGAGTAGAACAGCTGAGGAGAAAGTGCTGAGATCATTCCATTTTAGCTTCCAGACAGTTGACACAGAAAGGACTGGATTCCTAAGAGACAATGTCCGGAAACGATAACAACAAAACTCGAAAGCTGTGACTTTGTTCGACTTAGAAGTTCTCTCAAGGCAAACTGCTCACCACAACTGGACAAAACAAATAGTGTTGGGCTCTCTGCGATTAAAGGTATTTTGAGAAAGTAGTCTTCTGGTTGTGATAAAAAAAAAAATATACATATATTAATATATATAAGAAAACTGATTTCAGAGCGAATCTACTGGCCAAACAAAATGATTTAATGGCATTCATATCGAAGTATTTCATAAATTTAAAATGCAAGTTATGAGACGAAAATTATTACTTCTCTTTTACTCTGGGTTGAATGATTGATGAAATGATTTTTTGTTTGTTTTGGAAGCCCCTTCGTACGTTTGGCAAATCCTCAGTGCTACTCCCAATGTCGTTACGTCATGCAATACTAATAAATATTTATGTGAAAGCTTTGCGAACTTCTCTTGCGAATTCGCAAGAATTTCTCCTCAATAAAGTTATTAATTTGTTGCTTAAATGGCATTGACTTCTAGTAAAAAGCGCTAAAGGAAAGTAAGTGCTTGTTTCTTTATGTTTCTTCTTTGAACTTTAAAAGTTTTCCTTTCATGAAAAAATCAAGTTTGCTCAAAGAAAATGAAATGCAAAGTTTTCACCACAAAACAGAACTTGGATAGAGCAGCAGACTTTGCCGTGCATACGAGTGTGTATATATCTATGTGTATGCAATGCATTAGGGTGGTACAAGAAAAAAAAAATTTGAGATACTGGATATTTATGGATTACGACACATTCCATAGTTTTCCAGTATTAAAAGAGAAAATTCATGATGTTTTTTTATTTTGAAATGGCCCGACATTTATTAATATAAAAATGGCGTAAAGCGCAGCAAGATTGTCACGTATTTTATATGGCAAAAAGTGTTTTTTTGAGAATTTGATAAAAAGTTGTTAAAAGTGATTATTTTTCCGAGCGGTTTTTCTCTTCAAAAATCTTCAACCTATGAGACTTTATTAGCTATTTACTAAAAAAATAAAAACTAAGGCTCTCGTTCTGCCTAAGCTGAAATGAGTCCCAATTCAGCTATCCAAGGAAATTAAATATCTTGGAGTAATCCCCGATAGTAAGCTCCTCTGGAAATCACACGTTGAAACAAAGACATCCAAAGCACTGACAGCTTTCTGGCAGGGCAATGGTGTCTTTGGCAAACGTGGGGTCTTTCTCCTAGCTAGGTTCTATGGATCTACACGGCTATGATAAGACCTATTATCACCTATGCATCAGTGGTCTGGATGAGTAGACTCCATCTCGTGGGAGTAAGGAGGACCTTATCGAGACTACAACGCACTGTCGCTATCTGTTGCGTCGGAGATTTTCCGACTACTTCAGGCCCGGCATTATTAGATGTCGATAGCTGCCCTTGAAGGGCATCTGCAAGCTGAAACACAATGGGAATCGGTACGGTCCCTGTACGGCACTGGACAACAGAGTAGGCATGAACTTCGATTCAACGATCCTTATCATGCCCCTTGACTCCATGTCATCCAGAGTCGTGCTTGAAAAGAGATAGAGTATGGTGCTGCCAGAGGCTCAGTTGTGGTCAAACTCAGAAAATGAGCCCGGAAAACACTGTTTTCGTATTTTCACTATGGTTCCAGGGCCGAGCACGGCTCCGGCTTTGGGGTCTACGTGGCATCGGGCGGGACAAAACTGGACTTTGCTCTGAGAATGCATGCATCTGTGTTTCAAGCGGAGGTGTATGCTGTTCAAGAAGGCAGATCTATATGTGTCTGCAGCGACAGCCAAGGTGCGCTTGTGGCATTAGACAGCCCCCCAACCACTTCAAGGGTAGTCAAGTCCTGTAACTCCAGGCTGATCTATGTCGGTAGATATTATAGTCTGATGCTATCGTGGGTCTCGGAACACGTGGGTATCGCGGGTAACGAGATCTTTGACTCTTAAGCCAGAGTGAGCTCTGAGGACAACTTTTTTGGCCCGGAGCCCGTTCTGCCACTTCCTTGTGCAGACAACCAAGCCACGGTTAGCAAACGGGTTACTTACAGAAGCGAGTTTGGCAGGCTGAGAGAGGCTGCAGATGGACAAAACTGATGTTACTTGTCATGTCGAACCGACTGTCGCCATTCCCCATGTCACTAAGCAGAGGGGATTATAGGAGGCTGGTTGGACTGATGACGGGCCACTTTCTATGGGCAAAGTACATTGAAAAGGTGGGTCTACCCCCGCCATCGCTCGAATCTGGCTTGAGGTCTTTGGCACTGATGTGTTAGGAAGCGACCAATATTATAGAATAATTTTTGATTTATTGTAGTTTGAAAAGTAATTTTATGATTTTTTAACCCATTTTAGATTATATACACGCCTCTTTTTAGAAGTCTATACAGGTTAAGATGGGAAAGCCTTTCATGAAGGATTAGCTTCAAAACTCAAAAAACCTGAGCAAATCGATGCATTGTGAGCATAGTTATTAGCTTACATAGACTTTTCTTTTTGTAAGATTTGAAGACAAATGACGTGCACGTCACGTTGCTCTACAGTTAAGAAATATGTATGCATGTATTTTGGAACTGTATTTTTTATTTTTATTAGAAGTAGAGATATATGAAATATTTGGGTAAATTATAATTCAAATATCAACTGCTCTCAAAGAAAAGAAAAAAATTCGTGGGATTTCCCTTTGAATATAATTAGCACCAAGGCACACAGTACAGGTAGTATCAGCGGAGTAGCTGATTTGACTTTTCCCATTTTTTGTGTACCACCCTAATGTACGTATGTATACATAAATCCATATATATGAGCCATTTCTTACGATTATTTCATTCCATTGCATTTAATTTCGTTTGCAAACGACATTATTTATGTATTAAGTGAATTTTGGGGCACAAACTTCAAAATTTCAATTCGTAACTTCAATTTTTCAATGAATTCGTAAAGCTAATTTGAGAACTCGCATCTCAGTTTTGTTACTGAATTGTTTTTTTTTTTGGGTTGTCTGAAAGCTGTTAAAAACCACTTTCTTAAAACTAACTGTAAATGGTAACTGCCGTTGAAAATATTTAACAATGCGCAAATTAATGCATTTACATGCAGATGAATGCGAGGTATATACAAACTCCTCCTCCTATTTGTGGTGTGCGTCCTGATGTTGTTCCCCAAATGGAGGGACCTACTGTGTTAAGCCGACTTCGAACGGCAGATATTTTTTATGAGGAGCTTTTTCATGGCAGAAATACGCTCGCAGGTTTGCCATTGCCTGCCGAATGCGAGGTAGCTGTGAGAAAATTCTGGCCAGCGAGCGGTTAGTATGTTCTGGACTACGCAGCACCAAAGTGAACTTTAAGGGCTTAAATCTATTTGTTATGTTTTTCTTTAGGGGGTCGAAGACTACTTAAATTTCTAACTTAACATGAGTATAATTTATTCAGTCTAGCAATGGGGTAATCCATTTTACCTATATGGTATATTCTTTACCGATGGGTCAAAGAATGAAATAGATTCTGAAAAAGATTGGAAGAGATGTACGAAGATTAGAAGAAGATCTACGAAGAAGCTCAATTCTGTTGCAAGACCAAACAAGCTTATACTTATATGGGTTCCAGGACACTCCAGTGTTCAAGGAAGCGAAATTCCTGATGAATTGTCAACTGCGGATCAGCGGTCACCCCACAGGGACCAGAGCCAATAATCGGAATTATGTATGCAATTTACATAAAGGGCGATGGTCCGGTCTAAAACGCTGCGGAACTGCAAAGTGTTTTGTGACAAGTCTGAACAGAAAACTCCCGAACTTCCTCATCAAACTTGGTCGAAATGACGTTCGGTTGATGGTCAGTATTATTACAGGACACAACCAATGGGGTCAGCATATGAACACCATTGGAATCATTGAGGAGCTAATGTGCCTGTCGTGCTTGGAAGAGGCGGATAGCACTGAGCCCTTTCTCTGTGAGTGTCCTGCCTTTGCTAGAGCAAGGCCACGAATTTTGGCTTCCGATACCCTCAGATGGAGTAAAATTCGTTCACTCAAACTGGAGAATATTTTCAGATTTCCGAAGGAACCGGGAAAATTCTCACAGAATCAGTTATCCTTGCCTTTGTCTCTGTTCTATCCTATCTTTCTTCTTTTCTTCTTTCCTTTCCTCCCTATCAACCCTTTTACTTTCTAGAGCTTTGAGTGCAATGGGCTTTTTGGCCTGAGTATGCTTGGCTTGCACTTTTTCAAGTTTCAAATTTTAGTACAATGTAGTATTTACGTCCATATGTCGTGTAAGCCCACTTTTTTAATTTAAATAAGTCTGATGAGAATTGCAGATGATATATTAAGCGAGTGAAATTTAATTGCAGCCATTGTTTGAGTAACATTTATTTACCGAGGTCAGTCATTTGGTTAGAAGGCTCTATTATAAGAAACTGTTTATAATTTGAAGGAGCAGTTCATGTTTTCATCATCATTTCATAAGTTCATCATTTCATGAGCATTTGAGCATACGACGAGTCGCTAATTATGAGCAGCATTGAGCTTAGGAATAAGATGAAATAGGGATATGCTCGACATGACCTCGAGAACTATCTTCAGAGCACTAGTTCCGTTATTGCTAGTGCAGACTGCAGGATCGCTTTTTTATGGACTAAGCAGAGCAAACTGCCTAAATCCTCAATCATAGGCATATATTTCTACGCATTCTAGATTGCCTATGAGCTTGAATAGTATAGAAGCTTGAACACTTCAGCCGGAAGTCTTTCAGCTCCTTTGGCTTTATTGTCCTTTAGCCATGCTATTGATATTCGTGCTTCATTATAGAAAGTTACCAGAATATCATTTTTCTCTCCATGGGAGGATCGGTGCCCTCATCTTTTCTGTTCTATTCACAACTTATAGCTGATCGCTTTTATGCTTATTTGCAAGATGCCGGAATTTTTGGTAAAATTTTCAAACGTTGTTGTTGTTGTAGCAGTTCTCTAAGCCCTGCCGAGAATGTAGCCCTGCGATGTAGTTCAGCGATCGTCATCGTCTAACTCATCTAACAGTAGCCCCAGAAAACGTGCTGTTTCGACAAATTGGATCCAGAGGTAGTTGGGTGTTAAGTGAGTGGGTTTGAGAGTGAATGTGAATAGGTTAGGTTAGTATCGCGGGGTGTGCCTTCACATATATTGAGTACGTTGGGGTTTAATCTGGATAAGTAGGAGTTTGCATACTACAGGATCCATATTGTAGCTGAGCCAAAGTTATGCAGGCCGCGCAGGGCAGCCGAAGCTCTTCGTCTGTAATAGGTGATAGTTGACCTCCGATAACTGCATTCTGAGATCGGGAATTTAAGAAGGTTGTGAAGGTCTCCCGTTGTATGTCGTTTAACGGTTGTCTCTATACTGTCCGATCCATTAGTTGCAGTTGTGTTTTGTCCTATATCTCAGTGTAGTTGTTAGTGTGTTGACGAGATGCTTCCTGATTTGCCGGGGAGGTGGCTCAGGCTCTAGCAAATGTCTGCAGTTGTGTTTCCGTTGGTAGTACCCAAGCTCAAATTGCTTGCTGAGTATTTTGCTGAGCTCCTTATTCGGGTGCATGGAAGCCTTGTTTTGAAATTGTTGCAAGAGGGACATCACAAGGCATCCTGTGGCTGTCCTATTGGCAGTATTTTGATAGGTCTGTAGCTTTGCCCTCTGCCAGTCACTAATCTCAGGGGACCAGACTGGTGCAACATAGTTCAGAACTGGTTGGTTAATTTCTTGAAATGTCGCTAGCCTAATTTATTTGTCTTTGCCCCAAGTGCCGGCGATTTGAGAACCTTGTTGAGGTTTTGGACCTTGGTGGTAATTCCAGTTGTATGCGCTGAAAAGGAGAGCGAACTCTTGAAAGTTACCCCAAAGAGTTGTGGGTTGTTAACGTCTTCTCTATAGGTTAGCAATTACGCATTTCGCACATATGAATTTTGGTCGCACATTTCTTTCTTCGGAGAATATACTTCCCCTCATTTCACAACAATCAGTAGCGCTCACATGGAATTCGCTTTGCGACCGGTAGTAAAAACGTGGCACTCTTGCCTGAATCCTTTGTTCATTTGAGCTTGCCGCAGTGTGGTTTTCTGAGAGTGTCTCAAATGTGTGTTCATTCCTAGCGTCGCGCATCGGCTTGTTGAGTATTAGTCGCTGAGAGCAAGAGATAGAAAGGGCCGAATGGCGAAGCTATTGGCTACTAGTTGATACAAAGAAGGCGTTTGAATTTTTTTTTGATATCTAAATGTCATACCTGGTATACCTTAGCTCGTTTTGCAACAAATTTACTTTTTGAAAATACCTGAAAGAGTGAAATTTTACAACCTTTATTTGCCAATCAATCAAACTTCCTGAAAGAGTGCGCAAATACACCTAAGGGAGAGGAAGAATGCATTTGATTTTTCAGAAAAAAGAGTACCCTGCTTCGATTAATGTTTAGGCGGCCGCCGTAGCAGAGAGAACGTTGGTTCGAAACCCCAAAATTAAGAAAAATATTTTTCTAATAGCGGTCGCCCCTCGGCTGGCAATGGCAAGCCTCCGAGTGTATTTCTGTCATGAAAAAGCTCTTCATAAAAATATCTGTTCGGAGCCGGCTTGAAACTGTTGGTCCCTCCATTTGTGGAACAACATCAAGATGCACACCACAAATAGGAGGACGAGCTCGGCCAAACACCCAAAAAGGGTGTACGCGTCAATTATATATATATATATATAAAGAGTTGCTGGTCCCTAACAAAATTTTTAGTACGAGACTTTGTAGAATTTTTCTCTTTTCACGCTAAAGGCCTTGGAAACAGCAACTCAAGTCTACATCTTTGTTCGGATCTTGAAGAAGTTTTCCTTACTCTACTTCAAATATTGGCTATTTAAATATTTTAAGACATAAATATTAATTTCGACTCTGTAATTTCGGAAAAATCGCTATTCAAGAAAAGTTATTTCTATTTCTGTTTACTATTTATTTATTTAATCTAAGAAGCGAGTGATTCTTCTATCTATTTTGCGTTGTACGCCGCACGTCACTGGCTTTTTCCACCAAATCTAATTAAATTAAGAGAATCCCAAACAACAAAAAAAAAGTCCTGTAGTATTTCAAAGCTGCTGCCGAAAAGCCTGAAATGCTAGCATTTTAAAGAAGTGAAAGGGGGAATTGGCATAGCTGCGAAGCAACAATTTTCGGTATGCCAACTTTCTGGCGGAGGTTTTGGCTGGTGGTTTATTTATTTGTTGGTTTGGCACAGCAGAAGCTAAGCCCAAAGCGTTGGAGGCATTGCTTTTTGAAAAAGTTTTGATTGATTTCCATGTACTCGCATGATTTTATACAAACACCAATGCACGCGCATGCAAACACACAAACAAATCGGAGCAACACAACTTGGCCCAGGCGAGGTTGGCAGCAGCTACCAGTTTCTGAAGTTTTTAAAAACAAATTTTTACTGTGTTGAGGGTAATTTCTTAAAATTCGTTTTATTTAATTTTTAATTATTATTTTTCTTTGTGTACTTGTCTGTATGTATCTGGAAATCAAAACTGGACTGAGTTGTTTGACTGTTTGATTGATTGATCGAGCCAGGATGCACGACAGCTGAAGCACGCAATCTCGCCACCAATACATGCACAATGAAAGCGATGAAGTTTTAAATTTGAGGTAGCAAAAATAACAGAGGCTATCACTTTTCAATCTTTGCAGAGAAATCGCAGTGAAGGATTGTGGCTGTCATTTTTCCATTTTTTGGTTGTTTTTTAAGTGGTTACCTCACTGGGTATCTTAATATTTAATGCACTTCGGTTTATACAGCGAATTCCAGCTGGCTCTCCTTACTCTTCCTGCGCTTATTTCATTGTATTATCTGTGAAAATTTTACTTTAAGTAATGCGAATATTTTTTCGATTATAAAGTCAACGCCAAGCTGCTATCTTTCACTTCGAAATTTTCTGTGAATATTTTTGTGTGTTGGATTGTGGGAAGTTAGAAGGTTAAAAGGAGGGTGCGAATATAGATTGAGTGCAAGGACACGCACACACTGCAACACTTTATGCAATCAAAGTTCGAAGTCACAATGGAATTCAATTTGATTTGCTGCTACTTTGTGCTGCCAAATATTCCAATCCATCGGATATAAGGTGCCTCAAAAGAGTGCATACATACATTTAATGTAGCAATCTTTCTAAAAATGGAGAAAATACTAAACAAAAAAGTAAATTTAGTAACTTTTGGATTGCAATTATCTTCAAGTGAAAGCGAAAGTTTTAGACTATTCACTGCCAACTTTCCTGCTCTCAAATGACATTTCACGTGGATCGCCTGCTTATGCACCGCGCTTGTGTCCAGCGTTCAAGTGAACGACTTTGATGTAAGGTCTTTAGTCAGTAATCCACTGCCATGGCAAAGAGCTAGAGGTGAATCCAAGCAGCACTTCCAGCCAGGCTTTAAATAAACTGCCCAAATCTCTGAAGAAGCTTTCCTATTCTCTAGTGAATTAAACTGTCCAGCTCTTTAAAGAAGTCTTCCTCGTCTGGTACAGTAAACACCTAACCGATTTTGGCCGTATTTAACAAGGCGTGAAAGTCGTTTCTTTTACCGAAGCCAATTGGAAATACCAAATGAAGTCCAATCCTTTTCCACTTGGTCCTTCTAATGCAGAGAAGCACACCCTCTTTCTCTGCTTCTACTTTCAGAGTCGTTGCGTTTGTATCCATTTGTACGACATGTCCTAGCCAGCGCAGTCGCTCAATCTTAATCGGAGGATGGTTTCGTGTGCGGTAGACCGTCGCACTTGCGTGAGTTCGTTATGATCGTTATTCACAGGAGATTCTGCATGCAGTTGAAGTAACTTACAAAGTTCGAGTTTCACTTAAATATCCTCTGGGTAGCTTCTAAACACCCGTTAGGGAGCGAGGTAAGGTAATAAGGCGAGACAATCCGAGATCTCTGGTTGTGCGCTAAGTTTGGGACCTGTCATGTACAAAAAGAACCCGAACGAGCAGAACAATAATACTCGTGAAGAAGTGCTTTACCAGAAATCTAATGCGCGATATTTTGAATTCCGAGTATTTCCATAGAAAGTGCAGAATGTACTCTACTCTCTTTAACATCTCTCCCTGTAGTTCTTATAGCAATAAATTTGCTTGGCTCCAAACCCAGAGGATTGCAGTCTTGTATCCCGTAAGTATTCTAGTGAGGAGCCTTTATGCACCCAAATTTCATAATTTTTTGGGAATTAGCACCAGTTTGCGGGGTTTAAAAATGTCTGGATCGAGTATAGTCTTAATTGCTGTGCAGCGGCTTCGATATCCATACTTCTGAGTTAACGTTTTATTGCCCTAATCTCTAAGAGAGTTCTCCACCCGATGACTTTATTGTATAAAAATGAATGGGGCTAGAGTGAATTCGAGCTAAGAGAATTATTTTAACACATCGATATATTCAACTTTATGTCCCGTTTGTCAGCAAAACAACCATCACTGTTGCAGGTAGACTTGGTCATTGTTCGTGAGAGGTCTGCAGGCTGGGTGAGTTCGAAAGGTGCAACACTCTAAGACGTTTTTGTTAACGCCAAAACACTTATATCGAGGAGAATGAAAACTAATCGGAGCTGGAAGGAGCAACGCCATTGGAAAAATTTACTGGCTCTTAGTTTGCTTTCAGTCTTGCATAAACTCGTCTGCGGAAACACTACACTCCTTTTCGTCTTTACTACTCCTTTGGGAAAGTCAGAAGTCTATGTTACAGAAAATGGAAACTTCTATTGAAATGAAAATTTTCGAAGATCTGGTGCCTTAAAAAGAGATTCTCGCAATCTCGACCGCTATAAATTGACACCCAGACTTGGGCACTCACACAAATACTGAGATACTGTTTCCTTAGACTCTTCATAATTGCAGTTTTCTGCATCTTCCTGGCATGGTCTGCCAGAGGCTCGTGATCGGTTATTGTTGACGTAATTCTGAATATGTCCGCTGGTGGTTTTTAACAACTCATCAGTTCTGGATTTGTTGAAATTGGGCCACGTTTACTGAGTTATTTTGCAGGTACCCGCATTAATCCATCTGTCAACGGACTTCTTCTGGAATAGCAAGAAGATTTCCATTGGGCGCGCGCCTTGGGAACAGCCTATTTCTATAGCTAGGTAAGGAGTCGTTGTAGGATGCTGCTACGGTCAGGTACCCAGATGAGAGTTTTTTCTGTCGAGCGCGCTAAATCATTAAGCTCTTCTTTACATTTTCTGACTATTTTTGAATTGGCAACAGGTGACTTTAAAGCTCAGATGGCTGCTTAACTGTCTAAAAAAATGCATACTTCCGATAGTCATTGCAGATGGTTTTTAATTATTCTGCCTGTTTGTCTTATCCCGAGAACTTCCGCTTGAAAAATACTATTCAAATTCCCCAAGCGAAAAGACTTGAAAGTTTCGAGGTCTTTCTTATATACACCGACGCCGACACCGCAAATCATCTTGGATCCGTCAGTGTAAAGTGCAGTTAATGTCCAATTTGACATACGTTTCACGCACTTCAGGGGGATCTCCTCACTTACTTTTAACATTTTGGACTCCATTGGAGAGTACTCTTATTTTTCGGATGGAAGGTAAATACAACCTAAGCATGGGAACAAGTTGAAGCTTCTGTGCAATGAGCCATCTGTAAGAGGCGAGTTCGTCTTTTGTGGCGGCGAGCGAAGCAGTCGGGCTCTGCTTTAAATCTCATCCATGGCCTTCTGTTATTTGTCTTCCTTTTGCATTTTTTCCTTTGTCATATCTATACTTATTTTACCAGCGCATCGTGTGCAGGGGAGCAGGCCGATATAGTTAAGAGCGAGTGTAATCTCGAAGGCGATGCGCCTACCCCGAGGCCGGACCAAGCAGATTTTTACCATGAAAGAGTACACACCACGAAAGTGCTCCCAAATTGTTGAAATTTACATTCAACAAAAGAAGTCAATTGTGGAAACTCAACGAGCGTATAAAAAAATTGAATAATGTGAAAAGTGGTGATGCTCCTTCTAATCCAAAGAGGCCAAATCAAAACCGACCAAGGCATCGACAAGTGCTCGGACCACTTTACAACGAATTACCCGCATTGATTTGCATTTATTCCCGTATAAGATTCAATTCACGCAAAGATTGTTGCCTGCGAACAAGCCTCGTCGATTGGAATGGTCCCAAAGAGTCATCGAAATGGCTGATGATGTCGAGCAATTTTGGACCTCATGTCCGATGAGGCTCACTTCTTATTGAATGGGATGGTAAACAAGCAAAATTGCCGTATTTACACCACTAAAAATCCTCACGAAATTCAAGATGTACCTCTCTACAACGAAAAAGTCACTGTTTGGTGTGGCGTTAGTGCGAAAACGATTATTGGGCCGTTTTTCTTCGAAAATGAAGATGGTCAAGCTGTCACCGTCAAACAGGAGCGTTATCGCGATATGATAACCACTTTTGTAATGCCAATTATTCGTCGAAAGCGTATGAGACAGTTTTGGTTTCAACAAGACGCCGCTCCACCATACACAGCTCGCACTACAATCGATTTTTTGAAGAAATTGTTTCCTCGTCGTTTGAAAAATGGCGATTTTGACTGACCGCGTTCGCCCGATTTAACGGCACCTGACTTCTTCTTGTGGGGATATTTAAAATCAAAGGTTTATATTAATAAGCCAAAGACCATAGAAGAGCTCAAGAACAACATCCGTGAGGAAATAGCCGCTATTCCAGCCGAAATGTGCCGAACCGAATAAAATGATTATTATCGTCAACATCAAAAAATTTGTGTTTTTCCTTGATTTAAAAAAAACACATGGGTCCGTCGAATATGGGCAGCCCAGTACACCGGAGCTAACACATCGGCAGAGCGAACTATCTTCACGCGTTTAAGGCCGTAGGTGTGGAAAGCCATAGCAACTTTTCCAGCTATTAAATATTAGTTTATGGGTCAGATTTACTTAAAGGTTATGCCAATTAACAAAAAGCATCAAAAGAATTTGAACCTAGTCCAGTTAGTTAAAAGTCGCTGCTTTATAAAACATTTTGAATTTACGATTTTTCTCTAAGTGCTTCACTACTTCATCTGACTTATTTTGTACGAAAACTATTCTGCAAACTATTTTAAAACGTAGTATGTCTTTTTAGGCGGCCGCCGTAAACGAATGGGTTGATGCGTGACTACCATTCGGAGTTCAGAGAGAACGTAGGTTCGAATCTCTGTGAAAGTCCGAAATGAAGAAATGTTTTTTCTAATAGCGGTCGTCCCTCGGTAGGCAATGGCAAACCTCGGAGAGTATTTCTGTGGAACAACATCAAGACTCACACCACAAATAGGAGGAGGAGCTCGGCCAAACACCCGAAAAGGGGAGGGCATGTTTAAAGCACTTTAGCGTGGGTTAGTTCTAGGATTATATTTTAATACCGAAATAATTAAAATGCAATTAAAAATAATATTTTTTTATGAAAGAAAAAATAATATTTTTAATTTTATTTTTTAATTTAATTTAAATAACTTTATTTTCTTCTTTCCTTTCTTCCTTCTCCCTATGAACTTTCGATTGGCACACCTTGTAGATATCAACCATCCTCTTATCTCTTATTCACACTTCCGGCGCCAATGGCCTTTCATATGCGGCATCACAATAAAACAAGGTCGACAGCACACACCAATCACACCCCCAACGTTGTTGGAAATTTTTTTAGAAAGCACATAGGGGATTTGAGAAAACGCGAGGGAGAAAATCCCGAAAAAAATGTTATGAAAATAAAAGCAATAAAATAAATAAAGGGGAAAAATGTGGCATATGCAATATCGATTTGCATTTCTGCACAAACAAATTCGCTTTCGCAACAAAAGTCGATGGTTGCACAAATTTAAGTCTCCGCATGGTTGAGGGGTGCGATTATTCAAAATTTTTTGGGGAAAAAGACAAAATATGAATAGGTGGCATCATGCGGTAGAAATTTATGAGAAACTATGTGAAATGAAATACTTTTTACAATATTTCCAAAAATGGAATGACTTTAAATTCATTTTTGAAATGAAACCACTTGCGCATGTCAGCTAAGCCAGATTTGGTTATAAATTTGATGAGGGGTGGTGTGAATTTATTTGCCTGAATTTTCATTTAACAGGTGAGGGATAGTTTATTTCTAGTTTAAAACCTTATTGATTGACAGCAGTATTGGGCCATGTTGTAGAGTCAGCGAGGAATACTAGAAAGTGATGATTACCGATTTTTTGGGACTAGAAATAATTGAGGGATGTTGAAGCTGTTAGTGGAAGCTCTAGCGCACAACTGTTCCGAAGTTATTGGAGACAAAAGTTTCGAGACTCATAGAAGTGTACTGACAACAAAGAAAGCCTTTTGTAGAGGCAGTAAATGTACTCCTACAGGTACTCCGTAGTTGGCACATTTTTGTTGATTTCATAAGGGAAGGGTTTCTTTTTCCCTCGCTCGTGTTGCTCACCAGGTACGTACATACGAAGGTTAATAAGTTCTTGGTCTGTGGTACTTCATGAATGGAATCTCCCTGTTTTTACAAGCTGAAGTCCAAAATAAACAAGATAGGCGTCATAAAAAGGCTTGTGATGGCGTCATCATTTTAATGAGTTAATGCGTTGAAAGTTACATCCCTAGCTAACTTCCAGTGAAAGCTTGGAGACATTCGGTTTAGTAGAAGCGAAGTTATTGCGTCTAAAGTGTCAGTATTTTGTGTCATCGGTACAAAAATGAGTTTCGAAGAAAGAGCTGATATTAAATTTTGTGGTAAAACCGATGCTTGTCAGAGTTCATGAGTGGTTTATGGTATACGTTTCAGAAATGTTTGTGAGGACATAAATGACAATGAACATACGGGCCGCCCAAAATCAATAACCACCGAAAACTCCATCGAAATCGTTCGTAAGTTTATCAAAAATGAACCGAAATCATCGTTGAAATTCATGTTGAGTCGGAGTTGAATATCTCTGAAACATCGATTTATCGCATTTTAACTGATCATTAGGGCTTGCGAAAGATCTGTGCCCGTTTCATTCCGCACAAATTAACTGAGGACCAAAAATTGCTCAGAATTCAACATTTCAAAGGCTTTATTAAAGAGGCGAGAACTTCCTTCACAATACACGTTGTAACTGGTGAGGAAACGTGGTGTTTCCAACATGAACCTGAAACTAAGTGTCAAAGTGCCGATAAGGAAGGCCCAGACGAACCACCACCCAAAAAACCGCGTTTGGAGAAGTCAAAAATCAAGTCGATGATCATTTGTTTTTACGATTCCAAGGGAATTGTCCACAACGAGTTCATGCCCGTTGGCGAACTCCCCCATACTGTATGCACTCGCTCGAACGCCGTCCTCGCTTTGTTTAGCCTCCAGTTAAGATATTCATCAGTTCCACCGTCTGCCGCGATAGTGCAGCCGAGGTAGCAGATGTTTTCGACAAACTACACCAGGGTCTTGTCAATCATTGTATTTTTTGCTTTATTGTGGTTGATTATCATAGATTTGGTCTTAGCGATGTAGACCTCCAGTCCAACAGTGGGTGCTAGTGTACCTTCGCTTGCATGTCCGCGTTTGCTTGCATGCCAGTGAGTTTGTAAGCGAGGAGGCAGATGTCATCGGCGAAGTCTCGAGGTTCTCAAGATGACTGCTGAAACTACATACGAATCTCGGTTAAATGGAACACTGCAGGGAAAATTGGCTCATGACGTCGTCTAGAACGATGGCGAAGAGTGAATGCCGTTGTTGGTGAATGGGCGGCTAATATTGCCATTGTGAAGCCCTGTCAATTCGGAGTTCTCATAAAGAGCTCTGATGAGGTGGACTATCTTAGCGGAAGCTTACTTTATAGTCAACGCTAGCCATATTGCGCCTCGTTAAGTTGTGTTGAGTGTCTTTTTAATGTCAACGAACAGCATTTCAAGCGGAGCGCGCCACTCAACTGATTGTTCTACTATGACGCGAAGAGTGTTGGCAGCTTTGGTGAGGGTGAAATCCAGCTTGCTCATCACTTAAGGAGCGTTTGATACATTGGATTTCAAATATAATATACCGTAGATGCCGAATAAAAGGAGACGTTGTTTTGAGACCAGTTAGGCAGCGATTGTAGGAAATCCTGAAACACTGGTGGCCTTTGCATAATAAAAGTGGCAAACACGAAGGAAAGAAGAGCGAGTGATATTTTATGGCAAAAACACAAAAACAAAAACAAAAAATAATGATAATTGATAGGTGTTGATTGAAAACCTTAAAAAAATAATAATAAAAAACTTTAAAACCATTCAACGAGCTTTAGCTTTTTACCACTACCAACTGAAAAAATACTACTACAAATGCCATTGCTATTTAAGGTGTCATTCTGCCAAAAGACGTTCGAGAGCGGAGTACCAGCCAGCAAATAAGACAGACAGGCAGCTTACACTCGGTGCTGATGAAACGTGTGCCACAGCATGAAATGACGTGAATACTTTGCGCCTCATTTTACTGTTCTCATGCATTTTACTTTTCCTCTAAAAATATTCTTTTCTGAAAATATTCAAAAATTGCAAAGCCAATTCAGCCAATTCAAACGCGTGTGTGTGCAAGTATGTGTGTGGGATCTGAGCTCGAATGCAGTGAAGGCAGGAAGTATTTCAAATCTTGCAGCTTCAGTGTCACGTATTGGCTATATGAAGGAAATTAAAGTTGTATGTGTGTATGCATACACAATAGCCACAAGAAAAGACCAAAAAAAAAATGCTAAAAAAAAAACACAGCTAGTGAAACCTACCTGCCGGCTGCAGGGCAGGTAGCAAAGGAAAACAAGCGAGTGATTGTGCGCGTGCAAGCCATACGTTAGCGGATATTTATGATGCCAAAGTCGGTGTGTATGTGGAATGCACACACACACACATACTCATTTTCATATGCCACAAAACTATTTTCACTTGCATAAATGCATAAGTGAGCGAGTATGCGTTGCACGAAACGCTGGCTGGCAAAAGCAGGGTATTGCAATTTTCAAGCGAGCAGCATCTATTCTCATCCGCCGTAGTGCCAAAATTGCAGTTCATTGCTCCTATCTCGAGTGCGTCACTGCAAACACTCCCACACACATTGGCAGGTTTCCGTATTCACACTCACATATAAATAGATGAGTATTTTTTGTACTGGAGCGCATGAGAGCGCAGTAATGCGAAGTGATGCGCTGCTTGGAAATTGTCTAGAAAATAATCACTTACGAATTGTCTGTGCCAAGTCACTGAATTTATATTTACCGCTAAAGATTTGTGGAATTTCTAGTTAACATGAAAAGCATAGCATCAAATTTATTGTCTATTTTGGCTTTAATCTCAGTTCAGTTGGTGAACCATGAATTTCTCGCTAGAATTGGCTAACAAAATTGCCGAAAA